>NC_051171.1:69024614-69292565 GCF_013339725.1 Rhipicephalus microplus
CAGCACCGAAGTTTTGTGCAACCACCATCGCCGATGTCTGTTACCATTATAGCACGGAATAAAGAAAAAATATTCGGCATATCCCACGTTTTTCGGAAATCGACGTTTTGCGCAGCATGCGCAGTGAAGGTTACTGTGTTGCGATTTTTTTATTGAGTGACACGCTACTAAATGACATTAAGTATAAGTACAAATGTTGCACGCGCAGACAGATGATGAAGAGTTGCAGCTGTTTTTATTATTAGTTGTTTGCACTTGCGCAACGATGCCAATTGGAACATAGATATTAGCAACACCAGAAGCTGATATGAAGCGCTGATGCTCGCGAGGATTACGGTCCTGGACACTGGTGCATAACCCAACTTCAGCGCATGACAACTAACCACGATTGATGTTAACTGGACGTGACAGCTGTATTAAATGAGCATATATGTAATGTTGAGAAAATTGGATAGGAAGCCCTGCGACCACTGTTGGCGTTTCACGAAGATTAGCGCCTATTTGAAAAGCAGTTTCGAGACATGGCGTAGCTCTACATGGGGTAAAATGCTTCATTGCCCCGCAGAATGCGTAAGTTCAATTCCAGCTGGGACCCTGACATTTATTGTTTGCATTCGTCGGGACGACGCTACCGATGTCAAGTATTTCCTAAAGTTCATGGGATGAAATCGCCCATGTGTGTTCTTTGTTCCTGCGTAGATACTAAGGTCAATCACCTGTGGCACATACCCGCATACCAGGGGCACGTAACCGCCTGTGTGTATGTGCCACTGTCTGGCGAGAACTTTTTGCGCCGTACGGGACGGGATTGGGAGTTAATGCACGTCTTGACCAGCGCGTCATATTCGTCAAACCATCTTACTTTTCCATGGTAATTTTGGTCCAGCCTAAGTCAAGGGGGTGGCCACGAGAGCTCCCAAACGTTAGCGCCCAAACGTTAGCGGCTAGATAGATAGATAGATAGATAGATAGATAGATAGATAGATAGATAGATAGATAGATAGATAGATAGATAGATAGATAGATAGGCTCAAAGTCCTCGAAGTTCACTTAGAAATGCTTTGCAAATAATATCTTCTAAAGAAAATGCCCTGTGCGGCAGCCGAATATTCTACCAATCTACCACGACGCAACACCAGTGTGTGAAACTCCTTTGAAAACTCAGCTTACATAAACTTAGCATGGTCCTGCAGATTGATGAGTCCGTTATTTGATTAAAATTGGTTGTTCAAATTAGCCAATAACTGAAAGATGGGCTTACTACGAGTGATTTTTATTCCTGGCTGCGGCGGCTGCATCTCCGATGGAGGCGGAAATGTTGTAGGCCCGTGTGCTCAGATTTTGGCACACGTTAAAGAACCCCAGGTGGTCGAAATTTCTGGAGCCCTCCACTATGGCGTCTCTCATAATCATATGGTGGTTTTGGGACGTTAAACCCCACAAATCAATCATCAATCACGATTGATTTTTGGCTTATTCCGTACATTTTCGAAAGAAGAGAAAGCAATTTTTAGCTGATTTTGATAATTTATTGTGTATTCCGTGCCACGTGTGTATTCCGTGCCAATATTATTTGGCTCGCATGTTGTCGGGAGCCTCTACTACCGATCGGCAGCGTTTTCTTACCATGCTCAAAAAGTGTTGCCGGGCCGCTTTAAATGCGCAACCAGCGGCCTGGTTGCAGGGCACGCGATGGTGTCGGACACCGAATGGTTTGATTTTATAGAGCGTGGTCGCACTAATTTCTGCCAGAGATTAAAACTAAGACGAAGCACTGTATGTGAACGCGTTGAAATGATTATCACTGACTACACATTAGGGAAAGTCAGCGTAACTTTGCGTTCTGTTAAGGGCTCAGTAATTATCAACTAAATAAAAAACAACGAAGCTCGGAAAAAGATGCAAATATATTGTTTTCAATAAGTTAGAAAAACGTCAGGTAAGAAAATTCATATCTTTCTAGTAGTGGTGTTTTAAGAACGTACTAATAAAGGGCCCAAATAGTTCAAACGTAGGTGTAATCTGGCGTGATCACGACAAAATTCAAGTGTACTATATTGGGCCAAAACATGGTTAGAAGTTCTCAAAGCAGAGTGTAAATAAACAAACCAGGTTTGAAAAGTGATCTAAATAACCGAACAAAATGAAAAGTATTCAGAAGAGACTTACAGCGCTAAAAGCAGTTCGTAAACAAGGAATGACTGTATTCACAAGTTTCGTAGAGTGTCCCACCGGCCCGCGGCCACCGGCGAAGTTTTTCAATGAGTATTGGTCGGTGGGGTGCATTTGCTTTGTGTGTTTCGAGTCGTCATCGCGACCGCGAAATGCCTTAATTTAAAGGCTTTAAAATCAATCGGTTGTGCTGTGTGCCGCAGTATGAGAACAAAGCATCAACGGCAGTCAGCCTCGATTCCTTCCGAAGAGATGAAGGGAGGAAGAAGTAATGAATAGTGAAGTTGAGAATTGGCAAGTCGGTCACACAACTGATGAAAGTGTGCAGCGCGCACTTTATGAGCCCTGACTACTTCTGCAGCAAAGTAGGTAAGAAAACGTGAATATCTGATTTTTCCTTGCGTCAAGTCCCAGTTAATGGTCACCGCTACAGCTCGCCTTGTGAGAATTGCATATGCTTACATCTTGGGCTGCACGCAGTACGCCATCATTAGGTCGAGCTGCACAGTTGTAGACAGCGGAGCGGGAATGACTAGGTTATGCCAACCCATATGCTTTAGAAAGACGTAACTGTTTGTCAAAGACGCACTCAGCGTCTTCTGAAAGACGCCGAGTGCAAAGACGTAACACTTTGTGAAACCGAGAGAAAGACGTAACAGTTTGTGAAAAACGCAGTTGGCGTCTTGTGAAAGACGCACTTTAATACTCTCCGTGGGCGCCATATCGAATCACCCACTGCGCACGCTAGAGGCGATGAAACTTGCGAATACTTTAGTGCCGTGCAAGTTGGGCGCAGATACTTGTCCAAGCTCGCGATGGAGTTTACCACCAGCGTGTTCTGGCGCCTTAATCATTACATTTTATTGGGGAAACAGCCTGACGCAGCTCGCTGCAGATGATGCGCATCACAACTGTGGTAACAAGCAGGAAGTCTGTGAAGCACACAAAAAAGTGGCGCTATGTCGCACACCGACATTGACAATCTTCCCTTGCGGGATTCTACTTGCGACAAAGAACGCTACATGTTTGCCCCAAACACTGGCATCAGAGACGCTGTTGTAAGTGTAGTAGTTGAAACAATGACAATGTGAATCACTGGGTGCCGGGCTACGTACTTTCTCAGGTTTCACAGTACCTACGATGCATGTAGGGCAGAATCGTAGGGGCAAAGCTCCTTAAGTTTGAGTCCTTTCCGCCGTCCGTCATGTTGACGATGACGCAGATGACAATGAAGAAAGAACAAGCGAGTTCCAGTCTACACATTCTGTTCCTGAATTCACGGCCCAGCACACGCAAGGACCCACTATATAATTTTTGTTGACAATAGTATCCCCTATATGTCATGACGTTGACGCTGATAACGGTAAGAAACAAGTGCGTTCCAGGCCACTCATTCTCTTTCTGCCATATAGAAAAGCGATCGTGAAGGTGCTCTCACCCACGGAAGGCCCTTACGGAGTAGAACCTTATAAAACAATAAAACAACAATATATATAGGGTACACACGTGTTGTCACTCTCCCGCATGTTCATGTGGGCAATGAGCAGGGAAGTCACGGCTAACAGGGGTGCTATAGACCCTTTCGTAGCACACTTTACGCGAACCACTCCTTTCCGCCATGTATAGGGCACCGGAGCCGACGACACCACCAGCGTTTCATGTAGATGGAGACACCGCTCCGTGCTTGAGGTACACGTAAGCAGGCGGGACTTTTTTGCGCACTCAGAAACGTGAATTCACAAAGAGTAATTTAAAAAATACGAATATCGTACTATCGCGACCTGCGTCCCGTCTCAAAAAGCTCCACGAAGAAAATAAGGGAGGATTTTTTATATTTCACGTTGAAAATACGAGCGCTACGGTGGAAATACTTTCACTGGCGGTATTATGCACGTACGAAGCGTGAGCAAACACCACCTGCACTATACACGTTGGCTTTATTACCAGAAACTTACGCAAAATTGAAACTGACGAAAAACATCACCATGAAGTGGCGTATTTATGAAAAGGGTCTATGGTGGACATTGTCGAATTCTGCCATGTTGTTAGATTTCGCCATTGATCAATGCTGATTCGCCAAGTGAGCAACTACGGCCTATCTGATTGGCTTAAAATGCCACCATCACGAAATTGACAGCATTCCAGGACTAGACAGTGTGCAGAATAGCACCCTAAAATAATCCTCCCGAGCCTCCCTCACTCATCACAATTGCAGGCGAGGATATTTTACAACATCAATCGCTACATCTATTTTTTCGACACGGCTAGGGTGCCCTGAAATGAAGAAAAGAAAACACGTGATCTGTGCCCACTTGCACGCATTGATTGAAGGGGCAATAACATCCTGCCTACAAATAACACACTCGCCTTCAGGCAGTTCATCAAAAACAACCCAAGCTACAGGTTCCTCATCGCACAGCTAACCTGGGAATGGCCGCCCTGTCCTTTCAAGTGCGCAGCATATCTTAGTTGCCCAATGTAGTACTTCGGCGCCGACTGCTGTGCACAGCCCCACTGAGAATGATTGAGTCTCGTGCCGCAATAGGGAAGCAACCCCAAAACTTTCGCTTCATCGACCTATTTGTCACCAGGCAAGATTTCATTGATTGATATGTGTGGTTTAACGTCGCATAACCACCATATGATTATGAGAGACGCCATAGTAGAGGGCTTCGGAAACTTTATCCACCTGAGGTTATTTAGCGTGCACCCATATCTAAGCACACAGGCCTACAGCAGTTACACCTCCGTAGAAAATGAAGCCGTCGCATATGAGATTCCATGCCGCCACCTGCGGGTCAGCAGCCGAGTACTTTAGTCACTAGACCACCGTGGTAGAGCACCTCGCAAGGCCAATGCAGGCAGCATCTGCCAGTAAAAACCTTACTGATCTGGCTACACAACCGTTAACTGACCAGCCCTATATATAGGCACAGGATCGTGCTTTCGGAATTATGTCACGGTTGTCTTTACTAGGCTTTCGCTACCCTTTGCTTCACTGGAATAGATGAGACGGAAGCAATTGTACTGAGGCACAACCTAACAGCAGCGTCCCACCACTCGTTGAAGGCAAGGCTTCGTTTACAATCAATAAATAAGAAAATAATAGCGATGAAATTGTAAATAAGCACTCCGAAATTATAACCAATTACGCTACATTTATGCCTTGCTCCCACCACTCTGCGATGCCTTTGCTCGAGTCCCCCCTGGTAAGATGCAGGCGGATAGTATAATTTTTTAGGCCAGAGCAAACACGCCCTAAAAGTACGGTACCTTGCAGGCGAAAGGTCAGGAAGCACTTCATTTCTGACACGCAAGGGGCCATGTCATGTGGTACATTTCTTAATTTTAGATGCAAAGCAGCCATTTTAATCACGTGTGTAACGCGTTAGCCTTGCCACAGGGGTTGGAGTGGTGCCAAGTAGGTCACACCGTTGCTGCGCGTTAGCGTCATGCTCCCCTCGCAGCGCTCGCTGACCTCACTATCTCTCTTGCCTGACGTTGTTAGGAAGGAGGTGTCGAGACATGCCACCCCGTCCGTGACTGTGGCGACCTTGGGTAGCATGGTACCGGCTGGAGTCACCCGAGTGCCGGGAGAAGACGAGTCGAGGAGCCGGCGTAGATGAGAAGAAAACGTTAATGTACAATATTTACATGCTGAGAGTAGCGTAGAACAGCATGGAACGGTGAAGCACAACCAAGCGTCTCGGCGCTCGCGTTTTTATACAATGCCTTCTCAGGATTCACTGCGAGGGAAGACAAATCAGTTCAGGTCCTTCCAATAGGATTGTTCTCCTGCACTCCAACCCTCTGCAGACTAGTGCGCCAAACCAGTTTCTAGAAAAGTGAAAGGACACGCACACCCGGTGGCACTGAGAGGAGCAATACCGCACTATTGGCTCAGCCAGCTCCTTGCAAGCCCCGAACACAATGCGCTAAAGCGAGGTCGCTGACCAGGGAATGTAGAAAGCGTGCTTTTGGCACAAGTCCAGATGCGAGGCCCATTGTTCGGTGCACCCCTAAAACGAGGAGGCGGAAGCATAGGCTGCAAAGGTGAGATGGAAGTCAGGTGGAAAGGATTTGTAGGTCCGCGGGCCCAGCAGACTCACCGCACCGCCATTGTAATTTTAAGCCGCCCAGGAATGTCACTCCCGGCATAACACCGTGCTCTCGCAGCAGCGCTCGCAACTGCCCCTTCGTTCCTAAAGACCACAACACCCGCCTCTACTGCCGCGCGCTCCAATACCGCAACCGCCACTGGGTACACGGCCGACTCGTCGGTTCACACGCAATAAACCTGACGCATGCCTAACATACGTGTTGAAACTTGTCTGTACGTGTCACCTCTCGCTCGTTTCACCCCGTCCGCCCCTCGCTGCTTCACAACACATCATGATTCCCTTTATGAAGATGGTAAAATTTTGATTTTAATGCATCTCGAGAAAGCAACAAAACAGCAGTTAATAATAGACAGAAAGACATTGTAAACTGATGTTCTCCGTAATCTCATTCGCAAAACCCTAATTGTCAATGTTTTGCAGGTAAATTGGTTTCGAAGTAAGAGATTCATATTTCACTAATTAAGCAGAAATGCACCAATGTGCTTTGATTTATTCCAAGATATAGTCAGTATTATGCGTTTGGGCAATTGTTGTTATCTGCATTTCCGATGGAGGCGGAAATTTCGTAGGCCCATGGGCTCAGATTTAAGTCACGTTAAACAAGTCCAGGTGGTCAAAATTTTTGGAGCTCTCCGCTACGGCATCTCTCATACCGATATGGTGGTTTTGGGACCTTAAACCCTTCAAATAAATCAATAAATTGTTGTTATAAAGCACATCAGCATATTTTAAAGCTCTGGCTTCAGATAGCTCTGGCACCCTCTATCAAACCATTGTTCGCACTGCAAAAAAAAAAGCACTGACACAGTGAAATATAGGCTCTGCCGTCGTGGTCTAGTGGCTAAACTACTCGGCTGTTGACCCAACGTTCGTGTGTTCGAATCGCGGCTGTGGCGGCTGAATTTCCAATAGAGGGGAAAATGCTGTAGGCCCATGCGCTCAGATTTGGGGGCAAGATAAAGAACCCCAGGTGGTCAAAATTACCGGAGCCCTCCACTACGGCATCTCTCATAGTCACATGGTAGTTTTCGGTGTTAAACCCCACATATCAGTCATCACAACGAAATATCGTGGAGGTGAGCGACTGCTATATTGATAGAATATCTCGATGGAATAATCTCACTGGATATATCTCACGTCAAATAGAAATACCAAAGTGCGTCCAAGAACACTTTTTTTGTGTGCCATCGCATGGAGGCTGAAGTATATCCAACACTATATTTTTCTACGTATGCAGAGCTGATATCATCGTGCACCAGCTTGATTCGCATTTCCTGAAATCTGCTCCACGTGCTCGAGTACATCATACCCCTCCTTTTGTTATTATTTTGTTGTTATTTTTACTGCAATATCCACTATATGGGCACTCTCGGCTGGATTTCGCCGCCGGCGTGGGCTTCGGCGTTATATGTATGCACCGTATATGTATTGTTGTGGCTGTCGGCGCTGTTCACCTGTGGTCGCCCCGAATCACAGCCCTGATTATCAGTTGTTGCTGACCGGGGTCTGCCCGGTCTTTTGTGGCAGCGGGGTGTAGCTTCGGGTTGAGAAAACGAGCGCTTACAATATGGGGACATGAAAAAACAAACAGGTTTATGGCACTATTTTACAGCATGAGGTTAGGAGTTCATAAACCACGAACGTGGTGGTTCAACCATTACATGGTTCAGAGCCACGTCCCGCACACTGCAGCGCCGTTTTAAACCCTGTCGGGCTCCTCCTTCTTGATTAGAACGTCAATAACACACACAAAACACCACCCACAGGGCATCAGTCAGTAACGCACAGTCCGCCGAATAGTTATTGCCTCTCTCAACTCAATTCTCTGAGAAGGGGGGAAAGGGAATTCTCTTCCGGAACAATTTGATGGTTTGGTTGCTACTTCCGTCTTTCCTTGGAAGGGCAGCCAAGGAGTAGACACCTGAATCGCGGAGACACGACCTGTGCGGTCGGTCGCTTCGCCGTCTCGCTAAACAAGCTCTCGGACAAACATTGGTTCTTGGACTATCTTCTAA
This sequence comes from Rhipicephalus microplus, assembly GCF_013339725.1. Lineage (NCBI taxonomy): Eukaryota > Metazoa > Arthropoda > Arachnida > Ixodida > Ixodidae > Rhipicephalus > Rhipicephalus microplus. The sequence continues at coordinate 69,032,923 of NC_051171.1, forward strand.
TCCCTTTATCGCTCTCCGCTGCTGGATCCGAGAAACTGGGGTTCCAGTCGTGGGAGCGCTGCCCGGCTACGTTTCTCAGCGACAGCATGGCTCCTACGGACGATGGTCATAACCGTATACACCGCATATGTATATATGGAAACGCAGGAAAGAATGGACATCTGTATATGAAAACGCAAGAAAAAGAATGTTAGAAAATATGGCCCCGTATCTGCACGTTACACTGCAAATGTCGTCGAAAGGCGATAGTCTTGCGTGCAGAAAGAAGGAACAAAATGTTTATTTGATGTTCTGCGCGAAAAACTATGTCAAATTTATTCTGAATGCGCTACGTTAGAGAGTCTGGATCCGGGTAGCGAAGGCGAACGAGTGCACCGAGGCATGTTAGACAGGAGTGCCATGTGGCAGTTATCTTAAACAATGAAGGAAGTTGTGAGCGCCGCCGAGAAAGATGCGGGCCTGTCTAGCGAGGAGCAGGTGTCACAACCATGTCATCTCAGCAAAGCGATTGAAGCCCTTGCCTCAGTGTGCATCGCGTTGCACTGTCAGTGCAGCGTGATAAACGCCACGGTACTTAGAATTGCTTGTGTGTGCCTTCCCTAGTGAGAAAGGACACATATGAAACATCAATGTGTTGTTACGGCGCCTCAAATATGCGCAATATTGCTGTTTAATTGACAATAACACAAGTGAGAACGCTGAAACTTGAGCAATATTGGTGGGTGGTGCGGATGGGGTTGGTCGTTTGAGGTATCTTTTGATACCTTAAAGAGAAGCATCACTACATACAAGCAGACAAATGTACAGACAGACAGAACGAAATTTTAGCATTAAAGGTCCCCAAGAAAGGCTATCGCCTTTAAAAACTCCTGTGCGCGGAATCGAACGTGGGACCTCCACGTCGTGAATTCAAAAACTGAAACCACTGAGCCACCGGGAGGTACCACCTTGAACGTTCAAGTCGTAAGCGATTCATATTCTGACGCACCATGAGCCGTAGAAACAAGACAGGAACAGCGGGGCAGAAAGACACGAGCGTGTATTTTTTAATGAAGTGTTAACACACACTTCGTCTTTGTTGGCTTCGCCCTTTTCGACTGGCTTGTGTTTGCGGGCTCACAACTTTATATATGGCGTGCATGTCGAGAGGGGGGGGGGGCGGGAAGAACTATCGTGCTTTTACCATTATCAGCAAGCTGGCGCTGTGAGCACACGGCGGCTGTCATCTCTCACGCGTACATAGGCCCACGTAGAGTACAAGAGAGGTGTACGCTCGATCGCATGAATTATCTTGCAGTGGAGAGAATCGTACGTCTTGGCTAGCGGTTCAGTTTTGTCGCAACATTTATGTTGTAGTTACCTGGCGCACAAAAGTCCTTGCAATCGTTGCACAGCCTCCGTTTGCGAAAAGGGTGTGCTTTTCAGACGCAGCGAAGTAACAATATAGACGCATAGTCACGTTATTTTGTATTTGTGAGTTCGTTTCGTGCGCCCTTTGTGGGTGCGAAACGCGGAGCACGTTTCGATCTGCTCTCCACTCTGCGCGTGACCTTCCACTTCGTTGCTATATCGCGTTAATTGCTTCGCATTTGCGGCAAAGCTGTGGCTTTTTTCTTTCTCCAGCTCAGCTATTGTTGTGCCTTTTTTCGTCCCTTTATAAATGATGGCCAACCAACCACGTGGCTAGTTTGATTGCCTAAATTTATTCTTTAAGTATACAAAAATAAAGCATGAAACTGAGAATAGCAAGAAATTTCATAAATATTTGTCATAGCGATCTATGTCTCAACTTGGGATGTGCGCATTAGTGAATCTGAAAAATGGGACAGGCATATTGTACACTTCTTGTATTCGGCTTGAATCACTTGCAGCTGTACACAGAACCTTGATATAATTATTAGCACACCTGTAGATATTACCTGCAGTGTCGATCAGCAATTCAGTCTGTGCGTTGAGCATCTTAGAGTGACGTATGCACCATTTACCATGATAGAAAAGGCAAAGGTAAGCCAGGCCTATATAATCGTTCTAGTACCCGGCGACGGCGCCCGTGACTCAATTGAGGATACCAAATTGTGCCGACATGTACGAATAAATGAGGCTCTTCCGGGCTGCATTGAAAGGGCTCAGGGCGCACAGCCGAAGGCGATGTACTCAGTGCACACACGTGCCCGTGATAGGTAACAGTCCTGAAATTCACCTGGTTACACTGAGACACTACCATATACCAAGACATATGTTTTGTGAGTTCTCAACATTCAAGGACAGGACGACAGACACCAGTGTTCAGATACCTTCTGTACTTGTAGGTTCAGAGCTTACTCGTGCAAGGGCATTGCTTTTAGCGTTTTATGCCATAACGTTTTGTTGGTACTGTGCGTTTTTTCAAAAGAAGACCTGTTTTCTTAGTATTGTGTTGTATATTGTAGGGTTAACTTACATACGAATACGGCGTCCTAAAAACAAGTACAACTTCTAACAAGAAAATAATAAATCAGAGAAACTCACAGGGTTCCACATTCACTCGCCCAAGACTGCTCGAAGGTGGAAGCCAACTGGTGTGGTGAATTTGTCATCGTCGTAACCGTCATGACCAGATAATTAAAGCATGCTAAAGGCACTCGACCAGCGGCACACAATGTTATGCCGAGGCTAAAGGTGGAGTTTGTAAAAAAAAAGGAGGGCCTTTTGCAATGGGCAGGCTACTGTCGACCACTCACTCCAACTATCATTCTTTATTATGACGTACGATAAACAAACGCTCAGCGGGCACCTAAATATATCAATCAATCAATTAATCAATCAATCAATCAATCAATCAATCAATCATTGACTCTCTAAATAGATACCCCCGACTACTAAAACTCAAGTTTATAGATGTCATGTAGACTAGAACCACGATGTTTCAACCTCCACTACAGAATAAGACTGCGATCGTCTTAAACCTGCATAATTAAATATAAATATCCTTTGTATAGTTTGAATTTTGAGCAAGATTCATGACAGCCTTGAAGCCGCACAGACATGTTGTTTTGAAACTGTGTAATGTGCGGCATGCTTTTCCATCATACAATCTCAATCTCCATAATGAGCTGTCATTCTTCACATGGGTAGAATGCGGTGTACTGGCACACTAGAACATCACTTGCAGCCAAGGACAGTACACTCGATACGTAAGCCTTTGCACAATGTCAGCTGATGAATAATACTGACGCTCGTGGAACGTTTCATTATTACACTGCGAAACACATACACGTTGACTAGAAAAAATAGACACCATTGGCGCGAATTGACAATTAAATGTTTTATTTTAACCAACAAAAACACTTTTATATACGAGAAATGCATAAAAACGACGCGGGAGATCCGAATACGAGATATGATTAAGTCAACCTGTTCAAACCAAGATCATTAAAGAATAAAGACAAACAAAACAAAACAAAAATCACAGAATATCCACGAGGTGAATGATGATGAGTGGAACGTCATTCATAAACCGTGAAACTGTTACGAGAAATTCACACAGTGCAACGTATAAGGAGCGTGAATCACCGTGTATATAATAAACAACAAACTTCTATTGCACTGTTGATTTACGTGGCCCCTTCATTATCACCCCTTTCTGATCGGTGAAACGCACGGAGAGTGGTTCTTGTATGGTTGTTAACGTAAAGTTGGCAAAGAGTACATCGATGCAACTTCGTCTGATGGTGGTTGCTTTCGGGTGGTCTGTTGTGCAAACTAAGAGTGGGATCTGCGCTGGTGCCTGAATGATTACACCGTCAAGAGCGCGTGGACAGCCTGTTGTGCGCAGCTTGTGGCTCCTGCGAAACACTTGAGCCTCTCGTATTGCACTGTCTAACATTTGCTACGCAGCGGTCTCTACTGATTAAGGAATATAAATTCCTAGGACTCAAGTGCACGACCCTAGACGACTACCTTTTTCCGAGTGGTAGTGCTTCCCGACGCGACCAGGCCCACCAGGCTCTCCTTACATTTATGAACCAAACGCACCTGGCCACCCGTTTATAGACGGTCTCTTTTTTCTTTTTTCCCTTTCTTTCTTTTTATTATTTTATTTGTGCTTTTTTACTCATACTCGTCAAAGTCTTAGTCATTTTTTTTCCTGTCTTGTCCTCTTTCCTGTTTCTCCCCTCTAATCTTTGTTTCCATTGTTTCTTCCCTCCTCCCGAAAGAGTGAGCAGGCGTTGTGTCCCTCAAGGGGGCAGTTGCGAGCTTTCTCCCTTCTCTTTCCTCTGTCTCCTTGTGTATATGTGTATGCAAATAATAATAATAATAATAATAATAATAATAATAATAATAATAATAATAATAATAATAATAATAATAATAATAATAATAATAATAATAATAATAATAATAATAATAATAATAATAATAATAATAATAATAATAATAATAATAATAATAATAATGATAATAATAATAATAATGGCTGCCACACCAGCCAGACAGCCAGCCAGCCAGATCCGAGACGAGCGGACAGACAGATGGACGGATGGACAATTTCTTCACGCCAATCATCATCATTCAGTCCATGGTGAATGTGTTTCGTCGGCCATTTGTCCTTTTGTGCTTCCATAGGTTGTCAGACACTTGTGCATAATATTATTATCTGGCATTTCACATCCCAAAAGCATGGTATGATTACCAGAGATGCCGTAGTATAGGGCTACGAAAATTTTGACCATCTCGTGTACTTCAACGTACTCTGACATCGCGCAATACACGGGTCTTCATCATTTAGCTTCCTGGGTCAGCAGCCGAGAATCACCACCTTTACAGAACCGCAGCGAATGAACGCTTGTGCTTAGTTTTATCTCGTACGTATTAGAATTCACTGCCAGGGGGCTATGCTCACGCAGGTATAATTACACAGCCCTAGCTGGACGCCTGCCGAAGCTTTTGCGTAAGTAGGATGCCAGCCATTCTCAACAGAACCATGCCTCCTCAGGGCGTTGCAAACGCCTAATTAATAGTTTCATTAAACGAAATGAAGCTGCAATGCATGTTGTTCTGTCAGTGATGGCCACACCCATTTCCTGGGTGTTGCAATCACCCAAAGAATGAGTGAGAATCAAAGGCAAATATTCGCTAATCATTTATTTATGAATTGCCCAATTTGATCGATGGACGCTTTTTTGAAAAATATGCTTCAAACCCACGCCAGCGCTTGAGCTTCTTTTTAATTGCAAAGCATTTATTAGTGTATCTTTGAGCGTATCTATCTATCTATCTATCTATCTATCTATCTATCTATCTATCTATCTATCTATCTATCCTATCTATCTATCTATCTATCTATCTATCTATCTATCTATCTATCTATCTATCTATCTATCTATCTATCTATCTATCTATCTATCTATCTATCTATCTATCTATCTATCTATCTATCTATCTATCTATCTATCTATCTATCTATCATCTATCTATCCACCTACGACTTTTGGCTCTCCTGGCAGTTTTCATAATGGTATCGACACCAAACCTGGTACAGCATAACATGACTGTATGACTAACATATGCAACTAGTCATACCAAGAAAATCATGAAAAGTATGTGCTTAATGTGATCATTTACTCTTGATTGACTTGCTGCTCTTGTGGTGGTTTCGTTCACATGACATGTTGCAAAGCGGTATGGCACGACATGATTGCATTACAAACAAAAGCAACATATCCTAACATGAAATTCATGATATGCGTGTCTTGTAACAACATGACTACGTCACGTTCATGTGACACTCGCGGCCATTTCCTTAGCGTCACATATAAAAAATTTGGTAATACTGTACGTAAAGGGATGACGAAGATATGTGACTGGTGCAGACACGATAATCATGAAATGCGTGTCATGTAACAACTTGAGTACATGCCACGCTCATGACGCGCTGGCGGCCGTTTCGCTAGGTCCACATATAACCAATTTGGGTTACGGGACGTCATTCGATAACAAAGGTATATGACTGGTGCATATATGATAATCTTGACACCCGTGTCATGTAAGAACATCACAACATTCTACGTTCTTAGAGTGCTCGCTGCCGTTTCGCAAGGTTCACATCTAATAAATTTGGGATACCGTGACGTGAATAGATGACGAAGATAAACGACACATACAAACCTGATAAGCATGACACTGATGTCGTGTACAGCATAAATAACTTCGAACTCGTAACGTCGTGGTGATTTTAAATATACAAACCAACCTTCCTCATTCGTGCTTCGCATATCATTGATTCCCACTGTAGGTGGGATGTGCCAATTTTTTTATAAATACTTTGTACAAGTCATTCATAATGACGGAGCACATAATGGTGTAATACTGCATGGCATAAGAGCCTGGAATCGCAACGTGAGAATTAGGCAACAAAGTATGGTTGTTATCTTCACACCGTTTCAAAATGGCTGGGGCGCAATTATTCACCATAGTGATCACGATCAACCATAACAGCTCTATAAATATGCCCACCATGCCTCTCTCATTAGTCTTTAGAAAGCCATAAGCCAACAAATTAAAAGCTTTCGTCAGAACTACCTAGTTCTTGGCCAAATCCATAGCATGTGTGTGTGATGAAGATTCCTTCACAATGACTACTGCCTATTCAGGAGAATTGAGCGAGAATTGAGATTAAGAAATTTAATGCCTTTCAAGTGATTCAAGATTATAACAAAAGTTAGATAGAGGAAGCGTTAAAACAGAAAGAGTGCACTAATTCTTTTTTGCCATTTCGACCGGACAGAATAGCATATATCTTGAATTGAAATCGCACCAATTTTGAACACATTTGAAATCGATGTTTTGAATCTTCTTGAGTATATAATGAAGAATTCATCATTACAAGTATAATATAGTAACAAATATACAAATATGTATTTAGAGGTGCATTCATTTTGTTTATTGAACATACCTGCACATGGCATCAAATGCATTGCCGTGTCTTCAGCCCAGAACCAAAGCACCAAAGAGGAGTATATTTTCAATGGTGAAGGGCAGCCGCATATTAGCGAATGGGATGACAAGGAGACGTTTTTCTAACCGTCTGTAACGATGATATGGCAAACAATATAGCTCTTTTGACTCTATATCTGAACGAAAGCTGCCTAGGAGAGATATCCCAAGGGAGGCCCTGTGCGAATATAAATTTATAGGGGGCACACGACATTGTAATCTAGTGAGCACCAATTCCAGTTGTTGAGTATGACACCAATACGTTTTTCATTGATATCTTAAATGTGTAAGCTCAGTCTATGTTGCTATAATTCCTATCGCATCTGCCACGACTGAAACTTTTTGCTATCTTATCGCCGTTATACTGGAGTACAAGAAGAACAGAAAATATTGGCTCATTTAGAGCTGCTCAAGCTAGTGATTCCACCATTTCGTTTGACTTTAATCCGTAATGTCCAGGTACCCATAATAATTTTTGAGGACTTTATCTGTGGAGGAATCAGAGTAAGGAATGTCTTTAAGACATCTGATATAAATTAAGCTGTAAGCGATGGCGTACGGACAGAGAATCTGTAAATATTAGAGCAGTATGGGTATTCGAAGTTAGTTTTAGTATTGCTAGAACAATTGCCAAAAGTACAGCTTCAAGAATTTGTGTGAAGTTTGGTAGTATTACTGACAACGAGCAGTCAAGTGAAGGAGAGTAATTACCCACTCCTGCCTTTTTGTTTATTACAGAAGCATCAGTGCCTATTACGTTAGTTGTTTCCACGTCTGCAAGAAAATCTTGCACGTGGCTATTTAGGAGCCAGTATGAATAAAATTAGGCCTATAATGCAAAGTCCTATATTTTATGGCGAAATTTCAATTTGACACGTTTACTGGTGGTACGTCTCGAATTTTCACGTTTAGTCTGCCTAGTTGCTGCTGACCGAAATAATTTTTGGTGTATGAAATTGTGGCCAATGAGCAATCAAAGTGTCTGGGTCGTTGATTATTACATATACTAATCGTCTTAATGATTAGCTATAAAATTTTAGATATGTATAAACCGTCAGGAATAGAAATTGACAAGTCAATGTGGGTAAGTGCGCCTCCTGATACAGAACATTGTTCACGACAAACTTTCCAGGCTCTTCTCCTTCTTCTTCTTCTTCTTCTTCTAAGCCCTCGTAGCGGGTCCTGCACTTCTTCATTCAACGGGATAGTTTATTGCGTAGTTTACATCCTGCAAATGCATCTCCCGTAGTGTTACGAGTGCTTGAAGCGGGCACTATGATTGCCGCTTCGTCAGCTTGTATGGTAACTGCATTACGTCTTCTGCGCAGGGCTGCAGTTTGTCCCCTAGGTGTGCCATTTCATCAGAAAGCCTAGCGTTATTTCTTTACCGCCATTTTCTCAGTACTAATACGTCAAATTTTTATCAAGGATACACATCAATAGCACGTCATAATTGATAAACGTTCAGGCGATTCAAGCAGAATAGGACCATCAGTGGAAGTATGGCATGTTCTGAGGTTTTGGAACTTCCCAGGCTAACCTTTCTCAGCTGGCAACAAATCACAACCATGTTCTCGCGTAGAATAGATGATACCATTGATAGAAACACTCTTTATTTTAATCAAAACCAAAATTTGGGCGAGTTGGTAAATAAACACAGTTTGGCTGTGGACGACGGTTGTCTGCTTCCATTCCTATTAGTCTTTCGTCATGGTCGCGATCCCCGCAGCAAAAATTGTCCTTATGTTAGTGTCGATACACCGTGCAGTAGGCCTGTAGGCCATAGTGTTTTAGTGCTACCTTACTTACTCGATTGTGCCACGAAGACAAAAATAGTATTTCGGTATTCGATTGTAACGCCAGCGTTCGCTTGAAGTATCGATAATCTAGAAAAAAACTGTCCTTACACTTGAGCAAACACGGTACTTCACGAATACACGTTGGTTGGATTTGAAATTGAAATTCCAGGCTGGCAAACTGCATTTGCAAATATATTCTAATAAAAATTGCTGAGAAGCACAGAAATTATATTTTTTATCTCCTCTATACATTACTGAGGATGGCGCCATCATCTCGTACGTCAAAAGTGAATCACAATCAGTCTGCTCGGAATATTGCCTGTCAAAATATATGCCATCGCAATTTTTGTAGCTGCGCAAACAATACGCGGCAGTTTTTTGCAGTATATAAAAGAAATACGCATACGGGCTTGCAGTTCATCTAACATTTGCATTGGAACGAAGTCTTCGTGATCCACGTTCAGGTGAGTTACCTTGGCCTAACTTCCAACATGTGATGTGTCGCTGCGATCTGTCGTATTTTCGATTCCAGTTACTGAGTTCCCTTTTCGCTCTTTTATCACCAGTGAGTGCCCTTTTATAATCCGTCACACAGGCATACCTAATTTTACTTTCAGCGAGTGCACTTCACTGCTAGTCATTCCCACGCTGCTAAAAGGCGTTGTTTAAAGACAATCACTAAAATACAAACTTGCCGCCAGCGCATTAGCAAAGCTTATTTTAACTGATGAAGTGTCTACCCTCGGTAGAAGGCACCCGAGAACAAACAAGTTATTCGAAACCAAGGTCATAGAATATGAGATTGCGCGTTCGTGCGTCCGTACGAAAGCGCTGCAGCGCGTTCTCTTCACTGGGGGTGTATGAGTGGTCCAAGTAGGTAACGCCACTGCTGCGCGTTGCCGTCAAGGTCGGCTTGTTCGCTTTCATTGTAGGTGTGCGCTTAGGTCACCCCTTTCCTCACCCGCAGCATCCTCAGCTGCCGGCTCATTCGCCCTGGCGCTGAGCTGTGTCTGCGCGATGGCAGACAGCAGCGTCCTTTTTATCTCTTCCTATTACAATAATTTGTCTCCTACACCCGCTCGCAACAAACTTCTCCCTCGCTTCACCCACTTCACTGCCTGCATCGCTCAACCACATATCGAGGGCAAACTTTCGGCTTGTTTATCTGCGAAGAAACTTGCACGAAACCCAACCCGCCTACCATGTATTTGCGTCTTGAAGAAAGGTTTACTCGAGTAAAGAGAACACCGAGCTTCGCTTTGAACCGTTCTTCCAGCACAGGCGTCGACGCCCGTTTCAGTCGGGTCAACGCCATGTGTACCTCTGCGCTTCGCTTCCAATCAGGGTTTCCTTCGGAAAGGTTGTCCAAACTTTTTAGGTAAACGTTTTCAATATGAAGAGTTTACTTGCGCATGAAAACATGCAATTAAACTACAGTTTAAAGCACGAACATAAAACATGTCTTTACGGAAGTAGAACAATGGTAACTGTACACTGATATAGGTGAGTTTTCGCAGTGTTTGTCAACGAGGATGCATGCACGTTGTCACTCATAAATCTTCACCCCGACGACTAAACCTTGTGGTCACACATGATAGTGGTAGCTGTAGAATTTAAGTGTCAAAGTGGAACCTTAGAAAGCGGTGTGACGGCCAGAAGAGCGCTACTGATACGACGCCAAACTTAGGCTAATGTAACTAGCCATGCCAAGTGAGTGTAATTGAACAGCAGTGCCCGACCAGAGGGTAACGCAACGCGCGTCGTGTCTTCCTTTTAGCAGACCAGGACGTTTCGCAGAGAGAGGATACGTAGAAAACGCGGATTTACAGCCAAACGACGCATACCTTATTGTAAAAACGTCCGCCATAGGAATGGTGGATTCTACCATCCACCATTTTGGTGGATTATGGTGCTCGAAATATTCGTGGCACATGGTGTCTGGTGGAGCGGATGGTGGATGGGCGCTCCATCCGGCCGGCAATGCTGGAGCGCGAAGCAGCTTTAGAACCACCATGAGGAGCTGCACTAAATAAATAATAAAAATAATTGTATAAAACGATGTAGAAAGCACCCGTAAAAGAAAGGTGCAAATGTGCGGATGCGAACCTGCCATCTTCAGGTTCCCAACTGAGCCCATTAACCACTGCGCAACGCCTGCAGATGGCAACGACGGTGTTAAAGAAGGAGTCAACTCACAAACTCACTGTTTAACTTCAGTTATGTTTGCCACTCACTCGAGATATACAGGATCTGCACCTTCTCGTAAAATTTGCACATTTGATAAACACGAACAACTGCTGGCAGTAACCATTGCCACTGCTATAATGGACAAAGTGCTATGTTTTTGTTACAATTTACAACCGCAAGAAAGAAAATGAACTCAGTGGATTGAGGAGCAGATAGAGTTTATCGGCGGTTACAGCCAAGTTTAATATCCGTTTCTCGATCCTTCCAAAGGGTGATATCTGTTCAGTCTTTACGAGCCAGTGAAGTGCCGGCGAGTGCGACTGGCGACTGTCGGTGAGGGGAGGCGTACATTTGGTATAAGTGCTGCAAGTGCGTAGCATCGATGTTTGTCGCTTCTTGCGCGCACACGGGTACACAATAAAAAAAGGCGTCATTCAGGTAAAATGATGACACAGCTGTGCTGTATTGTCATTTTTGCTCGGTAAATTTGTGTATTCTGAAACCCAGAAGCTACAATAACACTTGTAGGGGCTCGGCCGGTAGGACTAACCTTTGGTGGAAATCATGGTGGTAGAACAAAAGGGTGAAAGTCAAACTCGCTGGGGTTCGTCTTGACGCATGTCGAAAGTTAACGTTTATTCATATGCGCACGCACTTTGTTGACCTAAAATAACGGCTCAAGCAATATAGGTTGTTAAGACTGCCAGAGTTGCGTTTCTAGCGTGGGGACATCAAGTGACCGCTGCGTGCTGCTTTAACATAGAAAGAGACAATTTTGAACTGGAGCTCATTTATTTCTCGGCAACTGAGCACTGATGCAAAACACTTATTGTCTCTGTTCTCAGTTAAACCTCTAGTCTTCTTAACACAACAAAGAAACACGTCGCGGATGTCAAACTGATATAAGTACGTGTGCCAAATATAGATATATTCACGACCACATATTCTACGCTTCACGAAAATTGAAGCGTTGTTGACATTACAGGAATAAAAACGAAAAAACGTGCTAGTAAGCGTAATGAGCAGCGTTGGTTTGTTGTTACCGCAAACATACATGTCTGCTCATTCAAGAATGAAACACTACAAATAGGTGATTTTACGTACTGTCATATGCTTCTAATCATATGCTTCTTAACCACAATCATCCACCACACTTCCATCACTTACCGTCATATACCTTGCTTCCTACGCCTTCCACCAAACACGTTTTGCCTCGCCACCATCAGCCGGCATTTTGCACCGTCACCACCTTTGGCTCGCCATCACTACCACCATCTGACACCATTTTTTCACTTCTTGCCTTCATCAGCCGGAAATTTCCACCATCACCACCTCTAGCTCGCCACCACCACCACCATCTGCTATTACTTTTTACACTCTCGCCGGCATCAGTAATTATGCCCAATACAGTTACCACCATATCAACTAATATTTCCACCATACCCACTATTCTCTGCACCATATTCTCCAACAATTACAGCATCAAGCAACACAGGATTTTCAACAGAGATTGCTATATATACACGGCGCCAACTTTTCTTTGCACAGATGGGAAATCTATGCAGGCGGAGCTTCTGCACATGTAGAATTACATGATGTAGTCCGTTTCCACGCCCGTGTCGTAACACTGTGGCAAGCGATGGTGGTGCACTATCAGCATTTCCTGTAGAAGCAGACGCTGCTTAGCGTTTAAGCTGCACGTAATAAGGCGGGAATTTTTCACGCGTTTAAAAACACAGTCACAACAGGCAAACTAAAATAAATACAAACAACTCACAAGTACGAGCTGCGTCTATTCTCAAATAACTCCACGTAGAGAATAAAGGAAGAACATTCATATATCAGCTCGAAAATAGGGGCACAACTTTGAAGCTACCTTCACTGGCGATAAGAACACGTGATTCGGCTCAGTAGGTATCCCTTATGTGCCAAGAAAAGTTGTCGCCGAGTATAGTTCTGGCATTGCTGGAGGTTATGTGGGATGCGGGCGCTTGAGCAAAGGGCCCAATATACTCCGACGTAACATTGACACGCGCGCACGCTGGGCGCAGCGACGCCACGGAAGCAAACCGCAAGCGCACTATCGTCTGAGTTCAGGTGCGACCAGCGCGAGCAGCCTCCATCAGCGCAGCGCAGTGGCAACCAGCGCAAAATGCGACATGCTGCATTTAGCGCCAGCGACGTTACCTATGCTGCACTGCGTCTTCCTCTCTTCGTGACGGAGGGACGCCGGGCGCGCTCAAATGTCTAGCGTCAAAACAACGCAGTGCGGAACGCGCCTGCGAGTATATGTCAGGCAGATCGGCGCCTTGCGTGGCATTTCCGGCGTGACACGACGAAATGAACGCCGGCGCCCGCGCGCGCCGGTTCACGTTGAAGTGTATTGGCGCCTTCATGTCACCACCTGTGAGGGTGTTAAAGGGCCACTCTCCAGTAGTAGTAGTAGTAGTAGTACAAAACTTTATTATATACACAATCCAGACAGGCTTGAACTCCATTGCCCCGAAGAATATACGGGGTGGAGAGCGAAGTCTGTCCGGCTGGGTGGTGCCCCTATTCCAGGGCCCCACTGGCGCGAGCCATCCGTTCAGCTCTTTGGATATGTCGCAGCTGATCCACTAGGGCTGGGCTAGACAGCAGCGCCTCCAATTCCTCCCACGTGCCAGTGGTGTCGTGCTCTTCGTCGTGTTCTGCACACTCCCACGTGATGTGAAAAAGTGTTGGGGTGGCTCCACACAACGGGCACATATCTCTGTACGCCGTGGGGCAGATCAGGTGAAGAGTGTGCAGATTTGTGTTAGTGTTAGTCTGTATTTATCTTAGCGCGTTTGCCTCCGCAGCGCTGAGCTTGCTGTGAGGACGTGGATACAGCTGCCTATTTTCTGTGTAGTACTTTAAAATTGTTGCGAAGCTAGGGTCCAGGGATGTAGGGTCATCACTTGCATTGGCTTGAGTGGCTCGGTGATTTGTGAAGCCTCGAGCCGCCTCATCCGCGCGCAGGTTCCCTGTCACACCCTCGTGCCCCGGTGCCCAAGTCACAGCCTGTACGTATTTCACTGTGGGGTCCCATCCTGTCCCAACCAATATACGAAGCGCTTGTGCTCCAATTTTGCCCTTTAGATAGTTTCTTCAAGCTTTTTGCGAATCTGAAATGATTGTTAATGGAGCGTTTCGCGTCCATCCCTCTTTTATTGCGAGTGCTATGGCAACTTCTGCTTGTGTTGTCGATGCCTGATCTACTGAAGCGCAGGCTGTACTTTTCCCTCTTTGGTCGGTGGCTACACACACATATCTCTTTGCATTGGTCTGATAAGGCGCGGCGTCAGTGAATCCGGCCGTGTTCAAAAATCTTGTCTTTTAGGGGCGAAGCTCCTTATGGCGTGGCTTGGGCGTCCCTCGTATGTAACCACCAGTGGCACATACCCGAAATAGGTATAACACTTGACCTCCAAGGTGGTGCCAGTGAAAGATTTCTTCTGTGCGTTATTTAACAATAAAAAATAGTGCTCAATGTACATGCCTATGGCTGCTAATGGGAAACGAGAGACATGAGCATTCGGCTTTTAGTCAACGCGCATGCTGCGATCCTCAATAGCAGCCATTGGCATGTACTTTGAGCACTATCGGACAAGAAAGGGATGCTACATTATACTCGCTGGGTGTAACCTCCTTAGCTTTAGAAAGGTTTAGCTAGCGTTGAGCCGCAGTGCCATGAATACAATGAACTTGTATATACCATGAATGAACTCAAGGTGGTTAAAAATGAGAAGTAGATACGAAGCGCAAGCCGTAAGAAAGTAAAAGCCGAATTCTGCTGTCTCTCATTTCTCATTAGCAGCAATTGGCATGTAAATTGAGCCCTATCTGACAGGGAAAGGTTGCTACGTTATACTCGCTGGGCGTAACCTCCTTGCTTTTCGAAAGCTTTAGCGAGAGTTTGGTCGCAGTGCCATGAATACAGTGAACTAGAATATACCATGAACTCGAGGTGGTTAAAGGTGGGAAGTAGACCCAAAGCGCAGGCCGTAAGAAAGTGTGCGTGTGCCACCTCTCGTTTAGTCCTTGGAATGTCCGCTGGATGGCGGTGCTTCTATATGGGGAATATATGATAAAAAGATGCGAGATGGTGGGACTTGGAGTGTTGAATAGATGAACGAACGGACACACAAACAGATGCATGGATGGACGCATGAACGGACGCAGGGGCGGATGCACGAAAGAACGCAGGGACGGGCGCAAAAACAGACGCATGGACGGTCACACAGACGGACGCATTGACGGACGAATGCTTCGCCCCCCTCTCCATCATTCACTCCGTGGATATGCTGCCATTTTTTGTCTATGTAGTCTTCATAACACATAACATAGCGCTTGGTCTTCATAACACAATTGAAGAATTATCCGAGGCCCAGTCACTAGCGCAAGAAAATCGCCTTCTCCAAACCTCAACGGGCAGAGTAGTCCTAACAAAACTAGGGCGCGATACTTTATTACAAACACACCAAGAAACTAAATAAGTACCAAGCAAATTCAGAAAATGGTACACCGTATTGCCAATACCAAGCAACATGGATCCTACTCTGCATGCTGGAAGAAGAAAGGCAAGGGCCACTCACAAGGTTTGACAGTTTTGAGCTGACAAGCGCAATGCGTAGACGAGGCGTTCATAATTACTTCTGCCAAAATTTGCAACGCTACGCACCGCGGAAAGGGGTCAAATTTTAGGATGAACGCTGCTCCCCTTCCTCTCTGCCGGCGCGCGTACAGAGAATGAGGGCATGACGTATGAATGACCTTACGTACGCAGCAATGCCGTGACGTTGGTCCTCTACGTAGACGACTCTGCTCGTACGTTGCAGACAGTGGCACGTGATGTGGCGAAAATTATTTAACACGGCATGCGCAGTTAATGTAATCTTTTGCTTGAAAAGATAAATAAAACTCTAGATGAATAATGAGCCGCAATAAGGGAATGTGAGCACCTTTTTTTTCATTTTTCTTCCGCGAATCGCAATGAGATTGCTTGGCTAATGTGTCGGCGTTTCACATGCATTCGTGCCCCCGTGGTCAGATGACCATTTTGGAATGCTCCTACGCGTTCGCGCACTCGTTGTGCTCATCTATTCAATACCGCCAGCTTTTCGAAATGGTCCCGAAGAAACAGGCAGAAGACCACAAAATAACTTTTGTCAACAAAGCAACGCCCCTCGCGTGCTCAGGGGTTGGGCTTGTTTGGGAACGTCATGGGCACGTCACCTCTTGGTTGGATGCCGGAGAGGGTGCGAAAGAGGTTTGGCTTGCGAAGGCAACGCGGAAGATCCGCAAGGTATTCGAGCTCGGCCCCTCTCACCCTCGTTTTGCGCCGCTTCAAAAAACCTGATTTCTGCGCTCGTAATGAATCGATTTGAAAAATTTTTGCGGCAAAAGGTTCCTCTTCGGACACCCGACAACTTCCACTCTCTAACTTAGATTTGACATGGGGCCTCTTGAGTGGACCTTTAAGGAGTTTACAAAATTGCACTTCTACTATTGCAAGGTGCCGAATAGAACGGACGACAAGAAACGACGCTTTCAAGCAACTAATCGTAGATCTCACGGTTCTGTGAGCGGAGAGTGGTATATATGGAAAACTTATTTTTAACGCATACACAGCACAGCACCGTGCCGCGATGGATAGCGTGCGTAGCGGATCGTGTGTAGCAGATCTAGAGGTGATGGATTCAACTCCCGTTGGCAACCTTTTTGTCGTTGTCGTCTGATTTTGCGTATCTCCTGAAGTCATTTCTCTGACGGAAACACGTCACTGAAGCCTTGGTAGGCCCCAGCATAAAATCCTTTTGTGTTAAAAAAGCGACTCTGGTATTCTCGCTCTTCAGCTGTTTACAGCAACGATCCCCAGAGGCATGCCCAGCCCAAAGGCGCCATGGCTGCAGGCACTGAATATCCACGTAAAATTTATTTTAAAACCTGCTTACAGCTGTAACGCTTATATAATTAAGAAACATAGCCTGAAATCACAAAAGGTTTTTGCTACATAAGTGCCCATCATCATCACCATCAATTCCAAAGTACGCTTTCGTTTCTTCTGTAGAAGCGTGCCATTAAAGTGACATTCTCTTGGCGTAAGTTCACACGCTCTAAACGACACTTGATTATCAAGTGAACTGATTATCAAGTGAACTGATTATCAAGTATTATCAAGTGAACTGATTATTTTACCTGAATTTTAATATTGATTTTCTCACTGTCCGGTGATGCAACGTACTGCTCGATAAATTGTCATCTTTATATTGCCCAGGTGGACATCTTTAGGTCGAGCCGTTATTATTTCTCCAGGAATTTGGTTCTTTTCTTAGCTAATGAGGATACTGACGTAAATAAAAGCAGTAGTATTGTACTCCGCCCGTACGTTGAAAATGATCCTGTAGTTGCTTTGCTGACCTCTGTATAAGTCAAAGATCTCTTCATCCTATACAAAGCTATCAGATCAAAACTTAGGGGTAGCATACCAACGTTCCTTGGAAATCAAAAAGGAAAGCGCACGCGAGCATCTTAGTGGCTCAGTGTCCCAAATATTTGGTCAAGGCGCTCTAAACAAAAGCGCCTTGTATATAAAAGCCTTTTACTTTCCTTAGTGGCAGTTTGATAACCCAGAATGCAGTGTTAATTGCGTATCTAATTAGTTACGCTATCTTCCAACCACATGAGCTGACCAGCCGGGTATATAAGTGTGAGTGGCGTCAAACACCCTCAGGCGTACACACATACACGCAAGTAACAGCCTACGCTGACAAGGACAAGCAACGAAAAATAATTATGGAGAAAAATATATAAATAATTATATGTACTATATGAAAAAGCACACTGGCAACGCATCTGCACAACTGGGACCTTTAGTGATATAAAACATATATGCCTTTTCTGTAGGACACTAAGTCATACTTTACTGTAGGACATTTTTTGTAGGACACTTTTTTACAGTATTGTTTATGGAAATCGGCAGAAGATTCGCAGAATTGTTTGCGAAATTTGTGCATATCATGTCTCTGAATAGAAAAGACAGACAGCAAAAATTCAATACAGTTACGCAGATATGTTGGCCTGAGATTGTGCGCACGGGCCTGCTGCTCTGCGCAGACTAAGAAGGCAAAATAATTTTGTACAACGTGTCAAACAAGTAAGGTAAAGAAATTTCTTTTTGTTTTTAAGTGGTATGCAACTGCTCTTTTTACAGCCATCAAGATGAACCACTTTCTTGGGATGGACCTCCTTGTGGCAGTAGCCATCGCCATCGGTAATAGAACGTAAACTTGCCGTAGACTAGGTTCACTAGACGAATAACCTGTTTTTACCAATATCGTACAAACCGAAGCAAGTGAAATTACTTGTAAAATATCAGTTTTCAGTTTTCAGTTTTATTGAGCATTTTCTTCACAGAGTTGCGAAAAATAAAACGCAAGGATAAGAGCAAAAAGCTGCTATGTGAGCAGCTTGACGAGGCTCCTACGTTTTTCACTTGGCATTACAAAAATCCGTAGAGCACAAAACATGAAAAAACAATTTGACGTTGGTTTTCAAAACTTCAAGAAATTAGAAAATGCATCAAAATTACATCAGTTTCAGGTTTACATGAAATAAGCAAACCACAAAGAGAGAAAAACAACAAAAGACAAAAGAAAACAGCGTGCGGTCAAGCATGAAACAATGCACACGTTGCTAAACGGCTACCAAAGTATTACAAAATGATTATACAACGTTTACAACACTGGGTATGCGAAAAGCACAAGTTTTTATGCACAAGGGAAACACTGACGAGTGAAATGTTGCATGTTTTATTCGTAAAAAAAGCAACGAAAAAAAGTGTCAAAGAAAGCAAACCTCATAGGATGCCATGTTACACACGAGCACTATTATAGGGTGTTTCTTTTACACATAGTATTGTAGCCGGACAAGTAGAAGAAGCTAAACTACACACCGCCATTTTGGATGAGAAGGTTCCTAAGTTGTGTTTTATGTATATTAAAGATGTCGATGTTTTTATTTTCAAACACGTTAAAACAAGCTGGAATACAGTGTTCAAGTCTTCTCAAATCGTGATTAGTTCGCGAATAAGGAACGAACCAGGAAGGCCTTTTCCGAATGTCATAATAGAATTGTGTATTTTTTCTGAGGTTACACAGTTTAAGAAAACAAGCATTGTTTGATAGCAAGCGTTGTTTGTATTTCATAATAAGGTTGAAGCTGTGTATGTGATCGATGGGTAAAATCTTATATTCTCTGAATAAATGACTTGTGTGTGCGTCGTATGGTACGTTTGCATTAGGTCGAATCGCTTTTTTCTGCAGTAAAATATTTTGTTCCGATTTGCTTCAGATGTATATGCCCACACTAGACTACAATAGTTTATGTGAGATGAAAACAACGTATTATAGAGTAAAAGTTTAATGTTTGCTGGAAGTATCTGCCGAACTTTAGAGAGAGCACCACACGTCCTAGCTATATTTCTAGTTACTTTATTAACGTGTTCGTCCCAATTATTATTTTCATTAAAAATAACTCCTAATGATAAAACTTCTTTGACAACCTCAATTTTCTCGGGCCCGAGATATATATCCACACCACGACAGACAGCCTTCTGAACCGGTGCGAATACCACAGCTTTGGATATTTTTGTGTTGCTGAATAAATAATTTGCAGTACTTCATGTGAAGATGTCGTTAAGAATGTTGTTGGCTGAGTCTGCAAGCTTACCTAAATCATTACCATGAAAAAATACACTAGTGTCATCTGCATAAATTATAATGTCCACATATTTGCATACACTTATTATGTCGTTTATATAAATATTAAACTGTAGGGGCCCTAATATGCTGCCCTGAGGTACACCTGACGTTATGGTTAGTAGGGAGGATTGGCTGTCATTTATAACTACAGATTGCTTTCTTTGTGATAAATAGGATTTCAGGAAGTCAAGTGGGGTTCCCTGAAAACCATAATGACGCAATTTTGCATAGAGTACTTCGTGATTGATTCTATCGAACGCTTTGGAATAGTCAATAAAAACACCCAGTGTTAACAGTTTCTTTTCCAATGAGTTAAGTATGAGTTCTTTTTGTGTGAGGAGAGCCAGTTCCATGGACATGCCCCGTCGGAAGCCAAATTGATGCAGTGATAATATAGAACACTTTTCACAAAAAGACATGACACGTTGATATATGATTTTCTCTAGCCCTTTAGATATAACAGGAAGTATGGAGATCGGACAATAATTAGAAAAGATATTTTGGTCACCAAATTTGTATAAGACACTAACTCTCACATGCTTCATTCTTTCTGAGAAAGCTCCCGTAGATAAGCAGATATTAAACAGATGGGTGAGAACAGGTAACAAAAGATCAAGTGCTGCTTTAATAGGCCTAATTTGTAGGTCATCTATGTCGCGAGCAGTAGTGTTTTTTAGTGACATAAATACAGACAATATTTCTTCAGTAGTTGTGTTTAAAAGTATGCAGTGCTCATGTTTGGCACACATAGAAAGTCCCTGTAATCATTATTACTGGCACGAGAAGGGTTTGAGAAATCAGAGGACACCAGCGTTGTGAAGTACACCTTAAATTTATTAGCAAGTTCTTGACCAATTCAAGTTCTTTTAGAAAGTTCTTGATCAAGCGTTAGGAAGATGATGTCAGTGGGTTAAACTGGTGACAGCGGTGAAATACAACACTGCTAAGCACCGAGTCATACATATGAGTCTAGAAGCGCACGACTGCACCTTTGTGAGACCACATAAGCACAGGAACAAATGTAGTGGTTATTGGGGAGAACGACGGACGAAGTGATTCTGGCGTAGAACACTGCTGTCACTATCTGTAATTTTTCAAAGTTTTTCTGCGACTCTGTGGAAGACACCGTTCCAGTGACTGCGGCGATGGACGTGGATTCGCCTGGGCTTCCACCGCAACCATCGACGTCGTCCGCAGCTACCACGAGAAAGCGTACGGGCCACCCGAGTGATGCCGACAGCGAAGACACGCTGATTTACTCTACGGCCAGCGACGAGAGCTCCGACGAAGGCGACTTCGTGCCTGTGACAAGGCGGCAGCGAAAAAGAAGACCAGTGATGCCGTCTCCAACAACAAGTAAGAATGTGACGACGACGCGAGAGCTCACGATATACACAATTCTGTTTGTGCCGGTCGATGCAGCTCATAGTCTCAACCGGCTCAATCGTCAAGTTACGTCTAGGTTTCTTGAGGAACTCGCCCAGGGAGAGATCGCGGACGTGCGGATCAATGGCCGTAAGAATATTCTCGCCGTAGACGTCACTCAACGAAGCACATTGGAACTGCTGAGCAACGTCAAGACGTTGGATAACATCAATGTTCGCTCATATATACCTGATGGCCGCGACTCTACGGCAGGCGTCATTTACGACGTCGACATTTCCATCAGCGAAAGTGACTTTGCTGCTCTCATCAAACCGGTGTCTGCAGAATCTACTATACTGCAAGCTCGTCGCCTTGGCAAATCACGCTGCGTGAAGCTCGTGTTCAAGGGTGACAGCCTTCCATCGCAAGTCAAGGTCGGCAATTTTCGACACACAGTGCGACCCTTCGTACCGAAGCCCCTTCAATGCCGGAAATGTTATAGATTGGGACATGTCAGTGCTGTTTGTACAAATCTGGCTGTGTGCTCGCTATGCTCAGAAGCACATAGCACAGATACTTGCCAGGCAGAACTTCGAAAATGTCGAAACTGTCATGGCCCTCACGAAGCATCGTCGAAAGATTGCCCAATCATGAAAAAGGAAATGCAAGTGTTGAGGCAAATGGTCCGGGATGACTCAACTCACAGGGAGGCCGCTGCCCAAGTACGACGCCGGCGGTCTCGTCGCCGGAGGCCCCTGAGGAGACCCAGTGCTGAAGCAAGGATTGAACCTCACCGAACGACCACCGGCATACCACCTCAAGCGTCCAGACACGCCGACAACAAATCCTCCAAGCAAGACAAGAGCATCACGAGCTCGCCTGAAGCATGGCCAGCGCTGCCAACGATAGACCCACCGTCTGAGCCACCGCATCACTCGTCTACAATCACTTCGGAACGAGAATGCGGTGATAGTCGCGACAAAGAAATCATAGCCATGGTAAAGGCCCTTATGATTACCATTCGTATGCTCCTCACTAGCATTGACAGTCCGGCTGCAAAGAGTGCACTTCAGTTAGTGGATGCGCTGAAGCCGGTGCTATCAAGTCTGTAAAGGCACCATGGCTCCGCCTCTGCAAGCCTTTCGTAAAGAGGTCAAAGGAGCTTCGATATTTCAGTGGAATGCCCGAGGCCTCAAGCCCCGAATTTCTGATATACGACAATTTGTGTTCAAAAACCAGTTCCCAATTATTGTTGTCTGTGAGCCAAGGCTACACAATGCAATACGACTATCCAGGTACGAAGCCTTCAAGTCCGCTACCTGCAACGAACAGAGTAAAGTCATTGTATATATCAGATGCGACCTTACCTATATCGAGCACCGTGTAGCACCTCACGATGACAACCAGTATGTCTGCTTGACAGTTAAACGTAGAGACCTCAATTTCACGCTCGTAGGCGCATATATATCACCTTCGAACCGTTTTGAACCTGAAAGACTACGTGCACTGTTAACAGCCACACCTGGACCATGGATCATCACCGGAGATTTCAACGCTCACCACCCACTATGGGGAAGTCAGAAGACAGACAGTCGCAGAAGGCAAGTATTCTCCTTTGCTCTGGAGCAGCAGCTGCTTTGTGTAAACGACGGAAGCCCAACGTTTCTACGGGGAACGACATACAGCAGCTGCCTTGACTTGACATTTGTGTCACGAAGCCTAAATTGAAAGGTCAAGTGGTTCACAGACTATGAAACTCATGGAAGCGACCACATACCAACTTATTTAAAGATCAAGAGCCTGGAAAAATCGCCTAACTACGACACTTCGACTCGCATCGACTGGACAAAGTTCAGGTCACTGACAGAAAAAAAGGTGTCAAGAAAATAAAACGCCTCCTCTTGACACCCTCGAGGATATGATTAGAGGTGCTACTCAAGAAGCGACCTATCATATTCAACATACTTCAGATTATTGTCAATATCAAGCGGAATTGGAACGGCTCAGAGCGATCCGTCGTCGCGAAGAAAGAAGGTATAGGCACTCTAAGTACATTCACGACTTGAGGGAGGCAAGGCGCCTACAGAAAAAAAATTCAGCGGCGAATCATTTCACTTCAATCCTTTCGCTGGAAACATCTGTGCGAATCTTTGGATCTACACAAGCCTTTGACGCAGACATGGAGGATTGTCCGTGACCTACGGACATCCCCACATCAACATCGCCCCTCCAAGTGTCTTTCTCTCCATCAAGGACGCACCGAAATTGAAGTAGCAGAAGATTTCTGCATGAAAGTTGCCGGTCATGCGTCCACGTGCACCACGCGCAACCTAGAAAACGCTCCAGTTTTCAGAGATTCAAGAATGGACACCTTTTTCTCTCTAGAGGAACTACAAGCGGCCTTGACGGCATGCAAACGATCTTCATCGCCTGGTCCGGATGGGATCACGTACATGGCTCTTTGCAACCTCGGAGAAGCAGCTCGACGGGCCCTTCTATCCGTGTACAACGACTCGTGGAGCAGCGGATTTATCCCTCATTCATGGAAATCCAGCCGCCTCGTCCCTGTGCTTAAACCAGGTAAATATCCTCTTCACTTGGCCTCTTATCGCCCCATCGCGCTTACCAGCTGTTTCGGGAAAGTGATGGAGAGGATGATTTTGACTCGTCTAGAGTGGTACCTGGAGCGCCACGAGGTATACCCTTATGCTATGACGGGCTTTCGGCGTGGGAGGTCCGCAATTGATAACGTTATAGACCTGGTCTCATCTGTTCAGCATCAAAAAAGACTGAAACGTTTCTCTGCGGCGTTGTTCTTGGACGTGAAAGGTGCATACGATAACGTATCACATGAAGCCATTCTGGATGTCTTGGAAAATGCCGGATTAGGGGGTCGGGTTTACCAATGGATCCACAGCTATCTGAAAGGCAGAAATTTCTTTGTGCAGACGGAGAATGGCACAACAACGCACCAATGCAACCGTCGAGGTGTGCCTCAAGGCGGCGTTCTTAGCCCCACACTTTTCAATGTAGCGCTACTCGGCCTGGTTGATGCACTTCCAGAATCTGTCCATCTATCAATATATGCAGATGACAACTGCATCTGGGCGTCAGGCGTAACACGCCTTCATTTGCGTGCCCAGCTTCAGAGAGCGGCAAAAATAGCGACAAAGTACCTGGAAGAACGGGGACTAGAGCTTTCATCAGAGAAATGCTCGCTTATAGCATTCACGCATAAGATTATGAGCCCATATGTTATTAAAATCAACGGACACACGATCAACTACGTGAAGACCCACCGATTCCTCGGAGTCATAGTTGATCGCGACCTCTCCTGGAGCCCTCACATCGCCCACATGAAAACTAAACTCACCATGATCACCCACGTACTGAGGTTTCTTGCTGGAAAAACGTGGGATGCATCGGTACAAGCAATGCTCCAACTCTACACTGTTCTGTTCCTCGGTTATATGCGATACAGCTTACCCGTGTTTTGCGGGATCCGAAGAACAAACTTGCGCGTCCTCCAGTCGATCCAAGCCCAAGCCCTAAGGATATGCCTTGGTCTCCCGAGATGCGCGTCTACAGCAGCGACAGTCATCATTGCGCGTGATTATCCAGTCAACGCATACATCCGCGTAGACGCTTTGAGAATGCACATAAGACATTTCGCTCGGCTTCCATCTCATCACCTAGCCTCACTTCGAACTTCCAGGCCTCACTCAGCGTTCAGCGCAACTGTAGCTCAGCATTGCGCAGTGCTTCCATTGCACTTCACGCATGCAGCACAGCCGCCGATACCATTATGGCTCCTACGCCCACTCAAAGCCCTTCTTACAATTCCTGGCATCCAAAATAAGAAAAAGTCGTCGCATCTAGCCCTGAAACAGGCCACATTACTTTTCCTGCAAGAGAAGCACAACGGACGCCTTCACATTTACATGGATGGCTCGGTGTCTTCAGTAAGCTCTGCAGGGGCGGTGGTTATTCCCGCGAGGAACATCACAATTAAATTCATGACATCGCATTTGACGTCGTCGACAGCTGCAGAACTTGCAGCCATTCGTGCAGCTCTGAAGTTTATAGTGAAAGAACCTTCGGGAATTTGGTCGATCTTCTCGGACTCGAAGGCATCTCTTCAATGTCTTATATCACCCTTTCGCCATGGACCCAATGAACAGTTAGTAGCTGAAATAAGGCTTCTTCATCACCAAGCAACCGAAAAACAGCACAGCATAGTGTATCAGTGGATACCAGGCCATTGCGGTATATATGGCAATGACCGCGCAGATGAGGCCGCTAGATCTGCACACGATGGTACCCAATACACAGCCATCCCGTTCTCAAGAACCGACGCAGCTACAAGACTTCGTTCGCTTGCACGTGACCTCACATTGGCACAGTGGAACTTGACAGACTTCACAAACGCGCGCCTGCATAACTTGGATCCCGATCTGCAGCTTCGTCTTCCCCCAAGGATATCTCGAGCTGAGGAGACTCTTCTATGCCAACTGTGGCTTGGAGTGGCCTTCACGAACGCATACTCTTATCTCATCGGGATGGCCAGCTCTCCTACATGCACTTACTGCAATTGCGAAGAAACCATCGCGCACCTTCTGTGTGAGTGCACCCAATTCAACGTGCAAAGACAAGAACTCACTGCAGCTCTGGATAGACTAGACAATCAGCCTTTGTCGGAACAAAGGATTCTGGGTCATTGGCCAAGCCCATCCTCAGCCCAGAAGGCTTTGAAAGCTTTGCTGTGCTTTTTGCGGACAACTGGCCTCAGAGACAGACTTTAGTGTCTTATACTCTTTGATGTTGCCTTTCCTCTGTCGCAATTTTTTTTGTAATTTCTCCCTCTCTTCGCAACAATTCTTTTTAACATCTATCATTCCCCTCAACCCTTTCCCCAGCACAGGGTAGCCAGCCGGTCTAAGAACTGGCTAACCTCCCTGTCTTTCCGCTTAAACTTTCTTCCTTCCTTTTTCCTTCCGTAGTGGTTATTGGGTCAAGCAATACAAACACTAAATCTCACTTCCAAACAGACAACACGACCTTTTCAGATGGCTAAATATCATCATGTTGCCTTAGGATGTTGCACAGTGCAGACCTTAGTGACCCTTTCATGCTTTTCGATTTCAAGCTATGCGATAAATAGGAATAAAATGGCACAATATTTTTTTATGGTGCGCAGATCACGCAGTCGTTGATGCACGATGAACCGTCGCTATACGGTATATAGCGAACGATTACATCCATGAGCCGAAAGACAGAGTCTTTCATTTTGGGATGTGCGATGACCAAGTACATCTCAACATTGATTATTTGGAATTTTGGTCGCTCGTTTTTATTGTGGGTGGAGCCCTGCAGGCGACGGCTGTTTATCGGGCGGGGTGCCTTTTACAGGTACGCGCAAGTTTCGCTAGGATATCTTCAGCTGCGGCGATAAAGCAGCTTTTCAGGCGTAAGCAACTGTAGCATATTTGACGTACCCTAATTAGTCAGCCTTGCCACATTCATTTTTCGTTTAAACACGAGGCAGAACGATTTGTCTTTTGCTGACACAGCTCTTAAAAGAAGCGTTGCGTCCCGATCGTCGCGCGTCGTTGAAGCGGACGTCCAACGTCACACACGGCCAACGTCACACACGTACTCGCGAAATGCACCGTGGACGACACAATGCCCTCAGGGGGTAGTCACAACTACAGAGCAAATTTTTCCGCCAATTCGGGTGGCAGTCTGGCAACAAACACCCCGAAATCTGGGAACTTAGATATTTAACGCTAAGCAGAACATTGCAGCGTGGCGACCAGAACTTGCCACTAGAGTAGGGAGTCCTGGTCACAATATAGAGACGGACACGTGTGCATGTCATTTGTTCTCAGTCTCGTTTGTCGCAATATGAGTATACGTAAGGCTATCTGCCGATATTTCGTATAATGAAGCGCTGTATTTGAGAGCGAACATCTTTCTACCTTTTTCGCAGCTGTTATCATCATGGCCCCATACGAAGCCACCGCGGGTGCAGGAGGAGCATCCTCGCAAATCGGTGCCCTGGGAAAGAAGTGAAGCGCAGTGCATCCGGAAGACAGCCATTTGTCGTAGTTATGCAGAGAAAGCTGCGTTACGCCAAATAAAGCACTGAAAACAATGTATAGAAGGTCTGCGCAGTATTTCACTCATGCGAGAGCTTTGTAAGCTCTAGCTGGTAAATGATTCCTTTGAACAATTCAGAGCAAGCCTGCGAGGCAAACGCCATAAGTTGGTCATTGCTAAAATGCACTAGTGTCACGTGGCTGCACGGAAGGAAGGTGATGCCGATGGGTGCCTTGTGTATCAGCCTGTGACTGTGTCATTTCATTGCAGACTTCTTGCACCATGACCTCTGGACGTGCTGAACGGTAACAGAAAATTGTTACCAGTATCACCTCTCACTTTTATGTTTAAAAGGGTAAACATTAACAGGAAATTGCTGTGGGTAATTTGCAGAGGATACAGTAAAAAAGACACTACAAAGAAATGAGGCAAAAGAAATTTCTTTCGCCACAAAGGCTTGGAAACCTAATACCATTACACCGAAGCGAATCTTTTATTTGATTTGATTTGTGGGGTTTAACGACCCAAAACCACCATATTATAATGAAAGACGCCATAATGGAGGGTTCCGGAAATTGTTACCACCTGGGGTTTTTTAACATGCCCCGAAAACATTGTACGCAGGCCTACACCGTTTCCGCCTCCATCGAATATGCAGCCACCACTGCCGGGATTTGATCCCGCCATCTGCGGGTCAGCAGCCGAGAACCTTAGCCACTACACAAACGAGGCGGGGCGAAGCGAATGTTGGAGCCTCTAGGTTATGCACCAGCTCTTCTTACAAGTAATTGTCTTAAGAGACCACAACAAGGGTTGATTCCAGCACCGAAGTTCTCTGCAACCACCATCACCGATGTCTGTTACCACTATCGCAAGAAATAAAGAAAAAAAATATTCGGCAGATCCCACGTTTTTTGGAAATTGATGTTTTGCGCAGCATGCACAGTGAAGGTTACTGTGTTGCGATTTTTTTATTGAGTGACACGCTACTAGATGACACTAAGTATAAGTACAAATCTTGCACGCACAGACAGATGTTGAAGAGTTGCAGTTGTTATTATTATTAGTTGTTTACACTTGCGCAACGATGCCAATTGGAACATAGATATTAGCAACTCCAGAAGCCGATATGAAGCGCTGATGGTCGCGAGGATTCTGGTCCTGCACACTGGTACATAACTCAACTTCAGCGCATGACAACTAACCACGATTGATGTTAACCGGACGTGACAGCTGTATTAAGCGAGTACATATGCAATGTTCATAAAATTGGATAGGAAGCCTAGGAAGCCCTGTAACCACTGTTGGCGTTTCACGAAGATTAGCGTCTATTTGAAAAGCAGTTTCGAGACCTGGCGTAGCTCAACATGGGGTAAAATGCTTCATTTCCATGCAGAATGCTTAAGTTCGATTCCAGCTGGGAGCCTTACATTCGTTGTTTGCATTCGTCGGGACGACGCTACTGATGTTGAGTACCGATGTCGAGTACTGTCTGGCAAGAACTTTTTTTTTGCGCCATACGGGATGAGATTGGGATTTTATTCATGTCTTGACCACCACGTCATATTCGTCAAACCATTTTACTTTTCCATGGTAATTTTGGTCCAGCTCAAGTGAAAGGGGTGGCCACGAGAGCGCCCAAACGTTAGCGGTTAGATAGATAGATAGATAGATAGATAAATGGATAGATAGGTAGATAGATAGATACATAGATGGATAGATAGATAGATATGCTCAAAGTCCTCGAAGTTCACTTAGAAATGCTTTGAAAATAATACTTACTAAATAAAATGTCCTAACACAATCATATCCGCAAGCCCTGTGCGGCAGCCGAATAATCTACCAATCTACCACCACGCTACACCAGTGTGTGAAACTCCTGTGAAAACTCACATAAACTTAGCATGGTCCTGCAGAAGCATCAGTTCGTAAATTCGATTAAAATTGGATGTTAAAATAAGCCAATGACTGGAAGATTGGCTTACTACGAGTGATTTTTGGCTTATTCCGTAATTTGTCGAAAGAAGAGAAAGCTATTTTTAGAGAACACAGCATTTATGAGAACACAGTATGAGAACACTGCATCGACAACAGTCAGCCTCAATTCCTTCCGAAGAGATGAATCGAGGAAGAATTAATGGATAGTGAAGTTGAGAATTCGCAAGTCGGTCACATCACTGATGAAATTGTTCAGCGCGCCCTTAATGAGCCCTGACTACTTCTGCAGCAAAGTAGGTAAGAAAACGTGAATATCTGATTTTTTCTTGCGTCAAGCCCCAGTTTATGTTCGCCGATACAGCTCGCCTCGTGAGAAACGCATATGTTTACATATTGGGCTGCACGCAGTATGCCATCATTAGGTCGAGCTGCACAGTTGTAGACAGCAAGGCAGGAATGGGCTGGTTATGACATCCCATATGCTTTAAAAACACGTAACTGTTTGTGAAAGACGCCCTCAGCGTCTTCTGAAAGATGCCGAGTGCAAAGACGTAACCCTTTGTGAAACCGAGAGAAAGACGTAACAGTTTGTGAAAAACGCACTTGGCGTCTTGTGAAAGACGCACTTCGATACTCTCTGTGGACGCCATATCAAATCATCTACTGCGCCCGCTAGAGGCGACGAAACTTGCGCATACTTTAGTGCCATGCAAGTTGGGCGCAGATACTTCACCAAGCTCGCGATGGACCTTACCACCAGCGTCTTCTTGACGCCATCACCACTATATCTTAACGGGGAAACAGCCTGACGCAGCTCGCTGCAGATGATGCGTTTCACAACTGCGGTAACAAGCAGGAAGCCGGTGAAGCCCACAAAAAGTGGCGCTATGTCGCACACCGAGATTTAGAATCTTCCCTTGCTGGATTCTACTTGCGACAAAGAAACGCTACATGTTTACCCCAAACACTGGCGTCAGAGACGCTGTTGTAGGTGTAGTAGTTGAAACAATGGCAATGTGAATCACTGGGTGCCGGGCTACGTACTTTCTCAGGTTTCACAGTACCTACGATGCATGTAGGGCAGAATTGTAGGGGCGAAGCTCTTTAGGTTTGAGCCCTTTCCGCTATCCGTCATGTTGATGATTACGCAGATGACAATGAAGAAAGAACAAGCGAGCACCAGTCTACACATTCTGTTCCTGAATTCGCGGCCCAGCACACGCAAGGGCCCACTATATATTTTCTGTTGACAATAGTATCCCCTATACGTCATTACAATGACGCTGATAACGGTAAAAAACAAGTGCGTTCCAGGCCACTTATTCTCTTTCGGCCATATAGAAAAGCGATCATGAAAGTGGTCTCACCCGCGAAAGGGCCTTACGTAGTAGAACCTTATACAAAACAATAGTAGAACCTTATACAAAAGAACGTAGTAGAACCGTAGTAGAACCTTATACAAAAAGTGGGTAACGATTTAGAGTACTTGATACTCTATTATGGGAGAGCTTAGAGCCGTCCCCCTAAGAAACGACGGCTGAGCTAGCACATTGGAAAATATCCACGCATATCGAGTAGGCACAGCAGTTACACCTCCGTAGAAATTGAAGCCGTCACATACGAGATTCCATGCCGCCACTTGCGGGTCAGCAGCCGAGTACTTTAGTCACTAGACCACCGTGGTAGAGCACCTCGCAAGGCCAATGCAGGCCATCTGCTGGTAAAATTCTTACTGATCTGGCTACACAACCGTTCACTGACCAGCCCTATATATAGGCACAGGATCGTGCTTTCGGAATTATAACACGGGTGTCTTTACTAGGCTTTCGCTACCTTTTGCTTCACTGGAATAGATGAGACGGAAGCAATTGTACGGAGGCACAACCTAACAGCAGCGTCCCACCACTCGTTGAAGACAAGGCTTCGTTTACAATCAATGAATGAGAAAATATTAGCGATGAAATTGCAATTAGGCACTCCCAAATGATAAGCAATTACGCAACATTCATGCCTTACTCCCACCACTCTGCAACGCATTTGCTCGAGTCCCCCCTGGTAAGATGCAGGTGGATTGTATAATTATTAGGGGTGAAGCTCCTTATGTCGTGGCTAGTACGTCCGTCGCAGTACGTAACCACCAGTGGCACATACTCGAAATAGGTATAACATTTGACCTCCAAGGTGGTGCCGGTGAGAGATTTCTTCTGTGCGTTGTTTAACAAATAAAAATAGTGCTCACTGTACATGCGAATGGCTGATAATTGGGAATGAGAGACAGGAGCATTCGGCTTTTAGTCAATGCGCACGCTGCGAACCCCATTAGCAGCCATTGGCATGTACATTGAGAACTATAAAACAAGGGTTGCTAAATTATACTCGCTGGGTGTAACCTCCTTAGCTTTAGCAAGGTTTAGCGAGCGTTGAGCCGCAGGGCCATGAATAGAGTGAACTAGTATATACCATGAATGAATTCGAGGTGGTTAAAGGGGAGAAGCAGATACGAAGCGCAAGCCGTAAGAAATTACAAGCTGAATCCTCCTGTCTCTCATTTCACATTAGCAGCCACTGGCATGTACATTGAGCACAATCTTACATGAAAAAAGTTGCTACGTTATACTCGCTGGGCGTGACCTCCTTGGTTTTAGAAAGGTTTAGCGAGCATTGGGCCGCAGTGCCATGAATACAGTGAACTAGTGTATACCATGAACTCAAGGTGGTTGAAGGTGGGAAGTAGACCCGAAGCGAAAGCCGTAAGAAAGTGTGCGTGTGCCACCTCTCGTTTTGTCCTTGGAATGTCCACTGAATGGCGGTGCTTCTATATGGAGAATAAATGATAAAAAGATGCGAGATGGTGGGACTTGCAGTGTGACGCATGGACGCATGAACGGACGCAGGGGCGGATGCATGAACGAACGCAGGGACGGGCGCACGAACAGACGCATGCACGGTCACACAGACGGACGCATGGACGGACGAATGCTTCGCCCCACTCTCCATCATACACTCCGTGGATATGCTGCCATTTTTTTAGGCCAGAGCAAACACGCCCTAAACGTACGGTACCTTGCAGGAGAAAGGTCAGAAAGCACTTCATTTCTGACACGCAAGCGGCCATGTCATGTGGTACATTTCTTAATTTTAGATGCAAAGCGGCCATTTCAATCACGTGTGTAACGAGTTAGCCTCGCCACAGGTGTTGGATTGGTGCCAAGTAGGTCACACCGTTGCTGCGCGTTGGCGTCATGCTCCCCTCGCAGCACGTGCTGACCTCACCATCTCTCTTGCCTGATGTTCTAAGGAAAGAGGTGTCGAGACATGCCCCCCCGTCCGTGACTGTGGCGACCTTGGGTAGCATGGTCCCGGCTGGAGCCACCCGAGTGCCGGGAGAAGACGAGTCTAGGAGCCGGCGTAGATGAGAAGAAAACGTTTATGTACAATATTTACATGTTGAGAGTAGCGTAGAACAGCATGGAACGGTGAAGAACACCCGAGCGTCTCTGCTCTCGCGTTTTTATACAATGCCTTCCCAGGATTCACTGCGAGGGAAGACAAATCAGTTGAAGTCCTTCCAATAGGATTGTCCTCCTGCACTCCGACCCTCTGCAGACTAGTGCGCCGAACCAGTTTCTAGAAAAGTGCAAGGACACGCGCACCCGGTGGCACAGGGAAGAGCAATACCACACTACTGGCTCAGCTAGCTCCTTGCAAGCCCCGAACACTATGCACAGAAGCGCGGACGCTGGCCCAGGAATGTAGAAAGCGTGCTCTTGGCACTAGTGCTGATGCGAGGCCCATTGTTCGGTGCACCACTCACAGGAGGAGGCGGAAGCATAGGCTGCAAAGGTCCTTTCGGGTAGTCAGGTGGAAAGGATTTGTAGGTCCGCGGGCCCAGCAGACTCACCGCACCACCATTGTAATTTTAAGCCGCCCAGGAATGTCACTCCCGGCATAACACCGTGCTCTCGCAGCAGCGCTCGCAACTGACCCTTCGTTCCTAAAGACCACAACACCCGCCTCTACTGCCGCGCGCTCCAATACCGCAACCGCCACTGGGTACACGGCCGACTCGTCGGTTCACACGCAATAAACCTGACGCATGCCTAACATACGTGTTGAAACTTGTCTGTACGTGTCACCTCTCGCTCGTTTCACCCCGTCCGCACCTCGCTGCTTCACAACACATCATGATTCCCTTTATGAAGATGGTAAAAGTTTTGATTTTAATGCATCTCGAGAAAGCAACAAAACAGCAGTTAGTAATAGACAGAAAGACATTGTAAACTGATATTCTCCGTAATCTCATTCGCAACACCCTAATTGTCAATGTTTTTCAGGTAAATTGGTTTCGAAGTAAGAGATTCATATTTCACTAATTAAGCAGAAATGCACCAATGTGCTTTGATTTATTCCAAGATATAGTCAGTATTATGCGTTTGGGCAATTGTTGTTATCTGCATTTCCGATGGAGGCGGAAATTTCGTAGGCCCATGTGCTCAGGTTTGGGTGCACGTTAAACAAGCCCAGGTGGTCAAAATTTTTGGAGACCTCCGCTACGGCGTCTCTCATACTCATATGGTGGTTTTGGGACGTTAAACCCGACATACCAATCAATCAATTGTTGTAATAAACACATCAGCATATTTTAAAACTCTGGCTTCAGATAGCTGTGGCACCCTGTATCAAACCAGCGTTAGCACTGCAAAAAAAGCACTGACACAGTAAAATATAGGCTCTGCCGTGGTGGTCTAGTTGCTAAAATACTCGGCTGTTGACCCGCCAGTTGAGTGATTGAATCCCGGCTGTGGCGGCTGAATTTCCTATGGAGGGGAAGTGCTGTAGGCCCATGCGCTCAGATTTGGGTGAACGATAAAGAACCTCAGGTGGACAAAATTACCGGAGCACTCCACTACGGCATATCTTATGGTCATATGGTATATAGCTTTCGGTGTTAAACCCCACATAGCAATCAACACAGCGAGATATCGTGGAGGTGAGCGACTGGTATATTGATGGAATATCTCGATGAAATAATCTCACTGGATATATCTCACGTCAAATAGTTATACCACTGTGCCTTCAAGAACACTTTTTTGTGTGCCATCGCATGGAGGCGGAAGTATATCCAACACTCTTTTTTTCGACGTATGCCGAGCTGATATCATCGTGCACCAGCTTGATGCGCATTTCCTGTAATCTGCTCAACGTGCTCGAGTTCATCATATCCCTCCTTTTGTTATTATTTTGTTGTTATGTTTACTGCAATATCCACTATATGGGCACTCTCGGCTGGATTTCGCCGCCGGCGTGGGCTTCGGCGTTATATGTATGCACCGTATATGTATATGTATTGTTGTGGCTCTCGGCGCTGTTCACCTGTGGTCGCTCCAAATCACAGCGCTGATCACCAGTTGTTGCTGACCGGGGTCTTCTGTGGTAGCGGGGTGTAGCTTCGGGTTGAGAAAACGAGCGCTTACAAGTGTGGATACGAAAAAAACAAACATGTTTATGGCACGCTTAACAATTATTTACAGCGAGCAGTTAGGAGTTCACAAACCACGAACGTGGTGGTTGAACCGTTACATGGTTCAGAGCTACGTCCGACACTTTACAGCGCCGTTTTAAACTCTGTCGGGATCCTCCTCCTTGATTAGAACGTCAATGCCACACACAAAACACCCCCCACTGGGCATCAATCAGTAACGCACAGTCCGCCAAACAGTTACTGCCTCTCTCAACTCAATTATCTGAAAATAGGATAAATGGAGTTCTCTTCCGCAACAATCTGGTGGTTAGGTTTCTACTTCCGTCTTTCCTTGAAGGGAGGAGGAGGAGGAAGGGAAGAAATAAAAGTCAAGAGGGTCAACCAGACGCACGTGCGGTTTGCTACCCTGCACTGGGGGAAGGGGTGAGGGGATTAATGGAGAAGAGAGAGAGAAGTGAAAGGCAACGTGTGTGTAGATGTGACCTTGTCCATTGCACGCTTATAGGCGGTCACGTAGTGCGGTCGTCTTTAGGAAACTTAGCAATGCTCGCGTCGCTTTGCTGGCCTGCGACGCGTACAGCCATGAACCGAGGATCTTCTCTTCGGAAAAAGGTCTACTGTCTAGTGTCTCTAACGTTTCGCGTAGCGAGTTGCGTTCGCTCGAAAAACGTTCGCATGAACACAGTAGATGTTCTAATGTCTCGTCAGTGTCACACGATTCACATCGCGAGCTATCCGCCATTCCTATGCAAAAGGAGTACGCCTTTGTAAAAGCTACTCCTAACCACAGGTGGCACAGTAAAGTTGCACCCTGGCGGGAGGGGTGCGATGGAACTTGAAGCTTTCTCGATGTGTCCAATTTGTGTAGGCGGTGGTTCCAGACAGTGGGGTCACTCAGCCAAGTTCTCTCCTTGGAAGGGCAGCCAAGGAGCAGACACCTGAATTGCGGAGACATGACCTGTGCGGTCGGTCGACTAAGCCGTCTCGCTAAACAAGCTCTCGGACAAACATTGGCTCTCGGACCATCTTGTAATCCCTTTGTCGCTCCACACCACTGGATCCGAGAAACGGGTGTTCCGGGCGTGGGAGCGCTGCCCGGCTACGTTTCTCAGCCACAGCAAGGTGCCTACGGACGACGGTCATAACAGTATACACCGCATATGTATACATGAAAACGCAAGAAAGAAAGGACATCTATATAGGAAAACGCAAGAAAAAGAATCCCAGAAAATATGGCCCTGTATCTGCACGTTTCACTGCAAATGCCATTGAAAGACGATAGTCACGCGTGAGGAGAGAGGGAACAAAACGTTTATTTGATAATCTGCGTGAAAAACTATGCGAATTTTATTCTGGAAGCGCTACTGAAAGAGAGTCTCGATCCGTGCAGCGGAGGTAAACGAGCGCATCGATGCACGTTAGACAAGAGCACCATCTTGTAGTTATCTTCGAAAACGAAAGAAGTTGTGAGCGCCGTGGAGAACGATGTGGGCCTATCTTGGAGGTGATAAGGAGTAGAACGCAAAGCAAGGGGCAAGTGTCACCACCGTGTCGTCTTAGCAAAGCGTTGGAAGCCCTTGCCTTATTGAGCATCGCGTTGCACTGTCAGTGCAGCGTGATAAACGCCACGGTACTTAGGATTACTTGGGTGTGCCTTCTCTAGTGCAAAAGGACACATATGAAACATCTATGTGTCGTTACGATGCTTCAGATATGCGCATTAATGCTGTTTAATTAACAATCACACAAGTGTGAACGCTGAAGCTAGAGCAATGTTGGTGGGTGGTGCGGATGGGGTTGGCCATTTGAGGTATCTTTTGATACCTTAAAGTGAAGCATCACCACACACAAGCAGACAAATGTACAGACAGACAGAACGAAACTTTAGCATTGAAGGTCCCCAAGAAAGGCTATCGCCTTTAAAAAACTCCTGTGCGCGGAATCGAACGTGGGACCTCCGCGTCGTGAATGCAAGGACTGAAACCTCTGAGCCACCAGTTGGTACCTCTTTGAACGTTCAAATGGTAAGCTATTCACATTCTGACGCACCAAGAGCCGTAGAAACAAGACTGGAACAGCGGGGCAGAAAGACATGAGCGTGTATTTTTAATGAAGTGTTAACACACACTTCGTCTTTGTTGGCTTCTCCCTTTTCGACTGGCCTGTGTTTGCTGGCTCACAACTCTAGGTGGCAATATCTACCACTTACCGATGTTGGCGTGCATGTCGAGGGGAAGGGGGGGGGGGCGGGAGGAACTATCGTGTTTTCACCATTATCAGCAAGCTGCCGCTGTGAGCGCATGGCGGCTCTCATCTCTCACGCGTACATAGGCCCGCGTAGAGTATAAGAGAGGTGTACGCTCGATCGCGTGAATTATCTTGTAGTGGAGCGAATCGTACGTCTTGGCTACCTTTTAATTTTGTCGCAACATTTCTGTTGTAGTTACGTGGCGCACAAAACTCACTGCAAACGTTGCACAGCCTCCGTTCGCGAAAAGGGCGTGCTTTTCAGGCACAGCGTAGTAACAATATAGACGCATAGTGACGTTATTTTGTATTTGTGAGTTCGTTTCGTGCGCCCTTTGTGGGTGCGAAACGCGGAGCACGTTTCGATCTTCTCTCCACTCTGCGCGTGACCTTCCAATTCGTTGCTATCGCATTAATTGCTTCGCATTTGCGGCAAAGCTGTGGCTTTTTCCTTTCTTCAGCTCAGCTATTGTTGTGCCTTTTTTAGTCCCTTTATAAATGATGGCCAACCAACCACGTGGCTAGTTTGAATGCGTAGATTTAGTCTTGTAAGTCTACAAAAATGAAGCGTGAAACTGAGAATAGCAAGAAATTTCATAAATATTTGTCATAGTAATCTATGCCTCAACTTCGGATATGCGCATTAGTGAATCGAAAAAATGGGACAGCCATAGTGTACACTTCGTGTATTCGGCTTGAATCACTTGCAGCTGTACACAGAACCTTGATATAAATATTAGCACACCTGTAGATATTACCTGCAGTGTCAATCAGCACTTCAGTTTGTGCGTTGAGCATCTTAGTGTGACGTATGCATCATTTATCATGATATAAAAGGCAAAGATAAGCCAGGCCTTTATAATCGTTCTAGTACCCTGCGACGGCACCCGTGACTCAATTTAAGATACCACGTTGTGCCGACATGTATGAATGCATTAGGCTCTTCCGGGCTGCATTGAAAGGGCTCAGGGCGCCCAGCCGAAGGCGATGTACTGAGAGCACACACGCGCCCGTGATAGGTAACATTTCTAAAATTCACCTGATTACACTGAGACACTATCATATACCGAGACACATGTTTTGCGAGTTCTCAGCATGCAAGGGCAGAACGACAGACACCAGTGTTCAGATACCTTCTGTACTTCTAGGTTCAGAGCTTACTCGTGCAAGGGCATTGCTTTTAGCGTTTGATGCCATAACATATTAATGGTACTGTGCGTTTTTTCAAAAGATCACCTGTTTTCTTAATACTGTGTTGTATATTGTAGGGTTAACTTACATACGAATACTGCATCTTAAAAACAAGTACAACTTTTAACACGAAAATAATAAATCAGAGAAACTCACAGGGTTCCACATTCACTCGCCCAAGACTGCTCGAAGGCGGAAGCCAACTGGTGTGGCCAATTCGTCATCGTCGTAACCGCCATCACCAGATAACTAAAGCATGCTAAAGGCACTCGACCAACGGCACACAATGTTATGCCGAGGCTAAAGGTGGAGATGGTAATAAAAGGAGGGCCTTTTGCAATGGGCAGGCCACTGTCGACCACCCACTCAAACTATCATTCTTTATTACGACGTACAATAAACAAACGCTCAGCGGGCACCTTAAATATATCAATCAATCAATCAATCAATCAATCATTGACTCTCTAAATAGATACCCGCGACTACAAAAACTCAACTGAATAGATGTCATGTAGGCTAGAGCCACGATGTTTCAACCTCCACTACAGCATAAGACTGGGATCGTCTTACACCTGCATAATTAAAGATAAATATCCTTGGTATAGTTTGAAATTTGAGCAAGACTCATGGCAGCCTTGAAGCCGCACAGACATGTTGTTTTGAAACTGTGTAATGTGCGGCATGCTTTTCCATCATAGAATCTCAATCTCCATAATGAGCTGTCATTCTTCATATAGGCGGAATGCGGTGTTATTACTGGCACGCTAGAACATCACTTGCAGCCAAGGAATGTACACTCGATACGTAAGCCTTTGCACAAAGTCAGTTGATGAATAATACTGACACTCGGGCAAGTTGTATACTGATTCATTATTACACTGCGAAACACATACACGTTGACTAGAAAAAATAGACACCATTGGCGCAAACTGACAATTCAATGTTTTATTTTAAGCAACAAAAAACACTTTTATGTACGACAAATGCATACACCCGACGCGGGAGACCCGAATACGAGATATGACTAAGTAAACCTGTTCGACAACCTAGATCAATAAAAAATAAAGAGAAACCAAACAAAACAAAAAATCACAGCATGTCCATGAGGTGAATGATGATGAGTGGAACGTAGCTCCGGAGGAAGCGATTCTAAATCGTTAAACTCTTACGAGAAATTCACACAGTGCAACGCATAAGGAGCGTGAATTACTGTGTACATAATAAACAACAAACTTCTATTGTACTGTTGATTTACGTGAACCCTTCATTATCACCCCTCTGATCGGTGGAACGCACGGAGAGTGGTTCTTGTATGGTTGTTAACGTAAAGTTGGCAAACAGTACTTCGATGCAACTTCGTCTGATGGTGGTTGCTTTCGGGTGGTCTGTTGTACAAACTAAGAGTGGGCTCTGTGCTGGTGCGTGAATAATTACACCGTCAAGAGCGTGTGGACAGCCTGTTGTGCGCAGCTTGTGGCTCCTGCGAAACACTTGAGCCTCTCGTAGTGCATTTGCTACGCAGCAGTCGTAGTGCATTTGCTCTAACATTTTCTACGCAGCGGTCTTTACTGCATAAGGAATATAAATTCCTAGGACTCAAGTGCGTGACCATATACAACTACCTTTTTCCGAGTGGTAGTGCTTCCTGACGCGACCAGGCCCACCAGGCTCTCCTTGCATTTATGAACCAAACGCACCTGGCCACCCATTTATAGACGGTCTATTTTTTCTTTTTTCCCTTTCTTCCTTTTTTATTATTTTATTTGTTCTTTTTACTAATACTCGTCAAAGTCTTAGTCATTTTTTCCCTGCCTCTTCTTCTTTCTTCTTCCTCCCCTCCAATATTTGTTTCCTCTGTTTCTTACCTCCTCCCGAAAGAGTGAGC
Source organism: Rhipicephalus microplus (assembly GCF_013339725.1). Lineage (NCBI taxonomy): Eukaryota > Metazoa > Arthropoda > Arachnida > Ixodida > Ixodidae > Rhipicephalus > Rhipicephalus microplus. The sequence goes on from NC_051171.1 coordinate 69,072,874, forward strand.
CGGCGTTGTGTCCCTCAAAGGCGCAGTTGCGAGCTTTCTCCCTTCTCTTTCCTCTGTGTCCTTGTGTATATGTGTATGAAAATAATAATAATAATAATAATAATAATAATAATAATAATAATAATAATAATAATAATAATAATAATAATAATAATAATAATAATAATAATAATAATAATAATAATAATAATAATAATAATAATAATAATAATAATAATAATAATAATAATAATAATATTAATAATTGGCTGCCACACCAGCCAGCCAGCCAGATCAGAGACGAGCGGAAAGACGGATGGACGGATGGTCAGTTTCTTCACGCCAATTATCATCATTCAGTCCATGGTGAATGTGTTTTGCCGGCTATTTGTCCTTTTGTGCTTCCATAGGTTGTCAGACACTTGTACATATTAATGTTATCTGGCGTTTCACATCCCAAAAGCATGGTATGATTACCAGAGATTCCGTAGTGTAGGGCTACGAAAATTTTGACCATCTCGTGTTTTTCAACGTAGACTGACATCGCGCAGAACACAGGTCTTCATCATTTAGATTCCCGGGTCAGCAGGTCTGCATCATTTAGCTTCCCGGGTCAGCAGCCGAGAATCGTCACCACTACAGAACCGCAGCGAATGAACGCTTGTGCTTAGTTTTATCTCGTACGTATTAGAATTCACCGGCAGGGGCTATGCTTACGTAGGTATAATTACACAGCCCTACCTTGACGCCTGCCGAAGGATTTGCGTAAGTAGGATGCCAGCCATTTTCAACAGAACCATGCCTTCTCAGGGCGTTGCAAACGCCTAAATAATAGTTTCAATAAACGAAATAAAGCTGCAATGCATGTTGTTCTGTCAGTGATGGCATCACTCATTCCTGGGAGTTGCAATCACCCAAAGAATGAGAGCGAATGAAAGGTGAATATTCGCTAATCATTTATTTATGAATTGCCTAATTTGATCGATGGACGCTCTTTTGAGAAATATGCTTCAAACCCACGCCAGCGCTTGAGCTTTTTAATTGCAAAGCATTTCTTAGTGTATCTTGGAGCGTATCTATCTATCTATCTATCTATCTATCTATCTATCTATCTATCTATCTATCTATCTATCTATCTATCTATCTATCTATCTAATCTATCTATCTATCTATCTATCTATCTATCTATCTATCTATCTATCTATCTATCTATCTATCTATCTATCTATCTATCTATCTATCTATCTATCTATCTATCTATCTATCTATCTATCTATCTATCTATCTATCTATCTATCTATCTATCTATCTATCTATCTTGCCACCTACGACTTTTAGCTCGCCTGGCAGTTTTCATAATGGTATCGACACCAAACCTGGTACAACATAACATGACTGTATGACAAACATATGCAACTAGTCGTACCAAGAAAATCATGAAATGTATGTACTTAATGTGATGATTTACTGTTGATTGACTTGCTGCTCTTGTGGTGGTTTTGTTCACATGACATGTTGCAAAACCGGTATGGCACACCATGATTGCATGACAAACAAAAGCAATATATCCTAACATGAATATCATGATATGTGTGTCTTGTAACAACATGACTACGTCACGTTCTTGAGGCACTCGCGGCTATTTCGTTAGCGTCACATATAAAAAAATTGGTAATACTGTAAGTAAAGGGATGACGAAGATATGTGACTGGTGCAGACACGATAATCATGAAGTGCGTGTCATGTAACAACTTGAGTACATTCCACGCTCATGACGCGCTGGCGGCCGTTTCGCTAGCTCCACATATACCTAATTTGGGTTATGGGACGTCATTGGATAACAAAGGTATATGACTGGTGCAAATATGATAATCATGACACGCATGTCATGTAAGAACCTCACAACATTTCACGTTTATAGAGTGCTCGCGGCCGTTTCGCTAGGTTCACATCCATTGAATTCGGCGCACCATGATGTGAATAGATGACGAAGGTAAACGACACATACAAACAGGATAATCATAACACTGATGTCGTGTACAGCATAAGTAACTTCAACCTCGTAATGTCGTGGTGAATTTGAATACACATACCAACCTTCCTCAATCGTGCTTCGCACATTATCGATTCCCACTGTACGTGGGATGTGCCAATTTTTTTATAAATACTTTGTACAAGTCATTCATAATGACGGAGCATTATGAATGACTATGAATAATGGTGTAATACTGCATGGCATAAGAGTCTGGCATCGCAACGTGAAAATTAGGCAAAAATGTATGGTTTTTTTTCTCACACCGTTTCATAATGGCTGGGGCACAATTATTCATCATAGTGATCACGATCAACCATAACAGCTCCATAAATATGCCCACCATGCCTCTATCATTAGTTTTTAGAAAGCCATAAGCCTGCATATAAAAGCTTTTGTCAGAACTACCTAGTTCTCGGCCAAATCCATAGCGTGTGTGTGTGATGATGAAGATGCCTTCACTATGACTACTGCCTATTCAGGAGAATTGCGCGACAATTGAAAATAAAAAAATTTAAGGCCCTTCAAGTGATTCAAAATTATAACAAAAGTTAGATAGAGGAAGCGTAAAAACAGAAAGAGTGCACTAATTCTTTTTTGCCATTTCGACCGGACAGAATAGCATATATCTTGAATTGAAATCGCACCAATTTTGAACACATTTGAAATCGATGTTTTGAATCTTCTTGAGTGTATAATAAAGAATTCATCATTACAAGTATAATATAGTAACAAATATACAAATATGTATTTAGAGGTGCATTCATTTTGTTATTGAACATACCTGCACACGGCATCAAATGCATTGCCGTGTCTTCAGCCCAGAACCAAAGCACCAAAGAGGAGTATATTTTCAATGGTGAAGGGCAGCCGCATATTAGCAAATGGGATGACAAGGAGACGTTTTTCTAACCGTCTGTAACGATGATATGGCAAAAAATATAGCTCTTTTGACTCTATATCTGAACGAAAGCTGCCTAGGAGAGATATCCCAAGGCAGGCCCTGTGCGAATATAAAGGTATGGGGGGCACACGACATTGTAATCTAGTGAGCACAAATTCCACTTGTTTAGTATGACACCAATATGTTTTTCATTTATATCTTAAATGTGTAAGCTCAGTCTATGTTGTTATAATTCCTAAGGCATCAGCCCCGACTGAAACATTTTGTTATCTCATTGCCGTTAGAGCCAGTACAAGAAGAAGAGAAAATATTCGTTCATTTATAGCTGCTCGAGCTAAGGACTCTACCATTTCTTTTGACTTTAATCCTCAATGCACCCATAATAATTTTAAGAACTTGAACTGTCGAGGAACCGGAGTAAGGAATGTCTTTAAGGCATCTGATATAAATCAAGCTGTAAGCGATGGCGTACGGACAGGGAATCTGTAACTATTACAGCAGTATGGGTATTCAATGTTAGTTTTAGTATTGCTAGAACAATTGCCAAAAGTACAGCTTGAAGAATTGGTGTTAAGTTTGGTAGTGTTACTGACAACGAGCAGTCAAGAGAAGGAGAGTAAATGCCCACTCCTGCCTTTTCGTCTATCAGAGAAGCATCTATGCCTATTACGTTAGTTGTTTCCACGGCTGCAAGAAAATCTTGCACGTGGCTATTTTGGATCCAATGTGAATAAAAATTAGGCCTCTAATGCAAAATCCTATAATTTATGGAGAAATTTTGACTTGACACGTTTACTGGTGGTGCGCCTCGAATTTTCACGTTTATTCTGCGTAGTTGCTGCTGACCAAAATAATTTTGATTGTATGAAATTGTGACCAATGAGCGAAAAAAGTGTCTGGGTTGTTGATGAATACATATATTATTCGTCTTAATGATTAGGTATAAAATTTTAGATATGCATAAAGCGTCAGGACAAGAAATTGACAAGTGAATGTGGGTAAGTGCGCCTCCTGATACAGAACATTGTTCGCGACAAACTTTCCAGGCTCTTCTCCTTCTTCTTCTAAGCCCTCGTAGCGGGTCCGGCACTTCTTCATTCAACGGGATAGTTTATTGCGTAGTTGATGTCCTGCAAATGCATTTCCCGTATTTGTATGAGTGTTTGAAGCGAGCACTATGATTGCCGCTTCGTCAGCTTGTATGGTAACTGCTCTACGTCTTGTGCGCAGGGCTGCAGTTTGTTCCCTAGATGTGCCATTTTATCAGAAAGCCTAGCGTTATTTCTTTACCGCTATATTCTCAGTACTAATACGTCGAATTTTTTATCAAGGATATATATCAATAGCATGTCATATTTGTTAAACGATCAGGCCATTCAAGCAAATAGTACAATCAGTGGAAGTATGGCATGTTCTGAGGTTTTCGAACTTCACAGGTTGATCTTTCTTAGCTGGCAACATATCACAACCATGTTTTCGCGTAGAATGCATTATACCATTCATAGCAACACTCTTTATTTTAAATAAAGCCAAAATTTGGGCGAGTTGGTAAATAAACCCAGTTTGGCTGTGGACGACGGCTGTCTGCTTCCATTCCTATTAGTCTTTCGTCATGGTCGCGATCCCCGTAGAAAAAATTGTCCTTATATCAGTGTCGATACACCGTGCAGTAGGCCTGTAGGCCATAGTGTTTTAGTGCTACCGTATTTACTCGATTGCAGCGCGAAGACAAAATTAGTATTTCGGTATTCGGTTGTAACGCCAGCGTTCGCTTGATATATCGATAATCTAGAAAAAACTCTCCCTACATTTGAGCAAACACGGTACTTCACGAATACGTGTTGGTTGTATATGAAATTGAAATCGCAGGCTGGAAAAGTGCATTTACAAACATATTGTAATGAAAATTGCTGAGAAGCACAGTAATGAAATTTTTTATCTCCTATATACAATACTGTGTACGGCGCTATCATCTCGTACGTCAAAAGTGAATTAAAATCAGTCTGCTAGGAATATTGCATGTCAAAATATATGCCATCGCTGTTTTTGTAGCTGCGCAAACAGTACGTGGCAGTTTTTTTGCAGTGTATAAAAGAAATACGCATACGGGCTTGCAGTTCATCCAACATTTGCCTTTGAACGAAGTTTTCGTGATCCACGTTCAGGTGAGTTACCCTGGCCTAACTTCCAACATGTGATGTGTCAGTGCAATCTGTCGTATTTTCGATTCCAGTTACTAAGTTCCCTTTTCGCTCTTTTTTCACCAGTGAGTGCCCTTTTATAATCCGTCGCACAGGCCTACCTAATTGCACTTTCAACGAGTGCACTTCACCGCTTGTCGTTCCCACGCTGCTAAAAGGCATTGTTTAAAGACAATCACTAAAATACACACTTGCCGCCGCCGCATTAGCAAAGTTTATTTTAACTGATGAAGTGTCTACCCTCGGTAGGAGGCACTCGAGAACAAACAAGTTATTCAAAGCCAAGGTCATAGAATATGAGATTGCGCGTCCGTGCGTCCATACGAATGCGCTGCAGCGCGTTCTCTTCACCGGGGGTGTGGGAGTGGTCTAAGTAGGTAACGCCACTGCTGCGCGTTGCCATCGAGCTCGGCTTGTTCGCTTTCATTGTAGGTGTGCGCTTAGGTCACCCCCTTCCTCACCCGCAGCACCCTCAGCTGCCGGCTCGTTCGCCCCGGCGCTGAGCCGTGTCTGCGCGACGTCAGGCAGAAAACAGCGTCCTTTTTTTCTCTTCCTATTACAATCATCTGTCTCCTAAACCCGCTCGCAAATAACTTCTCCCTCGCTTCACCCACTTCACTGCCTGCATCGCTCAATCACATGTTGAGGGCAAACTTTCGTCTGGTTTATCTGCGACGAAACTTGCATGGAACCCAACCCGCCTACCGTGTCTCTGCGTCTTGAAGAAAGGTTTACTCGAGTAAAGAGCACACCGAGCTTCGCTTTGAACCGTTCTTCCAGCACAGGCGTCGACGCCCGTTTCAGTCGGGTCAACGCCATGTGTACCTCTGCGCTTCGCTTCCAATCAGGGTTTCCTTCGGAAAGGTTGTCCAAAATTTTAGGTGAATGTTCTCAATTTGAAGAGTTTATTTGCGCATGAAAACACGCGATTAAAACACGGTTTAAAGCACGAACAGAACACATGTCTTTATGGAAGCACAATAATGGTAACTGTACACTGATATAGGTGAGTTTTTGCAGTGTTTGTCAACGTGAATGCATGTATGTTGTCACTTACTCATAAATATTCATACCGACGACTAGCCCTTGTGGTCACACATGCTAGTGGTAGCTGTATTATCTAACTGTCAAAGTGGAACCATAGAAAGCGGTGTGATGGCCAGAAGAGCGCTACTGATACGACGCCGAACTTAGGCTATTTGTCGCCAGCCATGCGATGTGAGTGTAATTGAACAGCAGTGCCCGACCAGAGGGTAACGCAACGCGCGCGGCGTCTTCCTTTTAGCAGACCAGGACGTTTCGCAGAGAGAGGGTACGTAGAAAACGCAAATTTACAGCCAGGCGACGCATACCTTATTGTAAAAACGTCCACTATAGGAATGGTGGATTCTACCATCCACCATTTTGGTGGATTATGGTGCTCGAAATTTTGGTGGCAAATGGTGTATGGTGGAGCGGATGGTGGATGGCGCGCACCAGCCAGCCGGCAATGCTGGAGCGCGAAGCAGCGTTAGAACCGCCACGACGAGCTGCCACTAAACAAATAATAAAAACATTTGTATAAAAAACGATATAGAAAGCACCCTTGAAAAAGCTGTGACAGCGCGTATTCCAACCAGCCTTCTTTGGGTTCCTAATTGAGCACATTAACCACTGCGCAATGCCTGCAGATGGCAACGACAGTGTTAAAGAAGTAGTCAACTCACAAACTCACTGCTTAACTTCAGTTCTCTTTGTCTTTTACTCGAGATGAACAGGATCTCCACCTTCTCTTAAAATTTCCACATTTGATAAACATGAAAAACTGCTCCCTGTATCGATCGCCACTGCGATAATGGTAACAGCGCTATGTTTTTGTTACTAATTACAACCGCAAGAAAGACAACAACTCAGCGGACTGAACAGCAAGTATACTTTATTGGTGGTTACTGTCAAGTTTATTATCCGTTTTTCGCTCCTTCAAAAAGGGGATATCTGTGCAGGCTTTATGACGCTTCTATGCTCATTCGATTGATAAGCCCACATAATTGATTGCGATGTTTTCTTCGCGCAACGCAGAGCGCAGCCGTGCCAGTGCACCGTTGTTGCTCTATCGTTAGGAGACACTACACAACGGCTTGGCCAAAACGAATACAGTGTGCTAGAAACGTTACGATATCATATTGGTTCAGTAAGCATACAAATTGACGAGTTCGTGTTCTCGCATAAGAGCCAGTTAAAGGCCAGCGACTGTGACTAGCGGATGTCGGTTAGGGGAGGCGTACTTTGCAGGAAGTGTTTCAAGCGCGTAGCATTGATGATTGTCGCTTCTTGAGCGGGCACCGTACACAATAAAAAAGGCTTCATTTAGGTTGAATGATGCCAAAGCTGTGCTGTATTGTCATTTTAACTCGTCAAAATGCTGTATTCTGAAACCAGAGCGCGGATAACACTTGTAGGGGCTCGATTTGCTGGACTGACTTTTGGTGGAAATCATGATGATAGAACAAAAGGTTGAAAGGTAAATTCTCTGGGGTTCGTCTTGAGGAATATCGAAAGTGAAAGTTCATGCATATGCGAATGCACTTTGTTAACCCAAAAGTACGGCCCAAGGAATATACTGTGCAAAAATTGCCAGAGCTTCATTTCTAGCGTGGAACGTCAAGTGACCGCTGCGTGCTGCTTTAACATTGAAAGGGGCAATTGTGAACTAGAGCGGATTTTATTTCTTGGCAAGTGCGTGCCGACGTAAAACACTTATTGTCACTGTTCACAGTGACACCTTTAGTCTTCTAAACACAACAAATAAACACGTCGTGGATGTCATACTGAAGTGAGTACGTACGCAAAATATAGATATGCATGACCGCACATTCTACGCTTCACAAAAACTGAAGCGTTGTTGACACCACAGGAATAAAAAACGAAAAAAACGTGCTAGTAAGCGTAATGAGCAGCGTTGGTTTGTTGTTACCGCAAACATACATGTCTGCGCATTCAAGAATGAAACACTACAAATAGGTGATTTCACATACTGTCCTATGATTCTAATCATATGCTTCTTAACCACAATCATCCACCAAGCTTCCATCACTTACCGTCAAATACCTTGCTTACTACGCCTTCCACCAAACACGTTTCGCCTCGCCACAATCAGCCGGCTATTTGCAGTGTCACCCCCTTTGGCTCGCCATCACTACCACCATCTGACACGACTTTTTCTTTTCTCGCCTTCATCAGCCGGAACTTTCCACCGTCACCACTTTTAGCTCGCCATCACCACCACCATCTGCCATCACTTTTTCCGCTCTTGCCGGCATCAGTAATTATGCCCACTACAGTTACCGCAATATCCACTAATATTTCCACCATATCCGCTATTCTCTGCACCATATTCACCATCAATTACAGCATCCAGCAACACAGAATTTTCAATAGGGATAGCTATTTATACACGGCGACAACTTTTCTTCGAACAGATAGGAAATCTATGCAGGCGGAGCTTCTGCACATGTAGCATTACATAGTGTAGTCCGTTTCAACACGCGTATCGTAACACTGTGGCAAGCGATGCGGGTGCACTATCAGCGTTTATTGTAGAAGCAGGCGCCGGTTAGCGTTTAAGGTGCACGTAAAAAGGTGGGAATTTTTCACGCGTTTAAAAACACAAAGTCACAACAGGCAAACTAAAATAAATACAAATACCTTACAAGTACGAGCTGCGTCTATTCTCAAATAACTCCACGTAGAGAATAAAGGAAGAACATTCATATATCAGCTCGAAAATACGGGCACCACTTTGAAGCTACCTTCACAGGCGATAGGAAGCCCGTGATTTGGCTCCGTAGGTATCCCTTCTGTGCCAAGAAAAGTTGTCGCCGAGTATGGTTGTGGCATTGCTGGAGGTTATGTGTGACGCCAGCGCCTGAGCAAAGGGCCCAATATACTCGGACGTAACGTTGGCGCGCGCGCACGCTGGGTGCAGCGACGCCGCGGAAGCAAACCGCAAGCGCACTATCGTCTGAGCTCAGGTGCGACCACCGCGAGCAGCCTCCGTCGGCGCAGCGCAGCGGCAACCAGCGCAAAATGCGACATGCTGCATTTAGCGCCGGCGACGTTACCCATGCTGCACTGCGTCTTCCTCTCTTCGTGACGGAGGGACGCCGGGTGCGCTCAAACGCCTTGCGTCAAAGCAACACAGTGCGGAACGCGCCTGTAAGTATATGGCAGGCATATGGGCGTCTTGCGTTGCATTGCCGGCGTGACACGACGAAACAAACGCCGGTGCCCGCGCGCACCGGGTTACGTTAAAGTATATTGGCGCCTTGAGGTCACCACGTGTGAGGTGTTAAAGGGCCACTCACCAGGTTTGACAATTTTGAGCTGACAAGCGCAATGCGTAGACGAGGCGTTCATAATCACGTCTTCCAAAATTTGCAACGCTACGCACCGCGGAAAGGGGTCATCTTTCGGAATGAACGCTGCTCCCACTCCTCTCTGCCAGCGCGCGTACAGAGAATGAGGGCATGACGTATGAAAGAACCTACGTACGCAACAATGCAGTGACGGTGGTCCTCTACGTAGACGACTCTCCTCGTACGTTGCAGACAGTGGCACGTGATGTGGCGAAAATTATTTAACACGGCATGCGCAGTTGATGTAATCTTTTGCTCGAAAAGATAAATAAAACTCTAGATGAATAATGAGACGCAATAAGGGAATGTGAGCATCTTTTTTTCCATTTTTCTTTCGTAAATTGCTATGAGATTGCTTGGCTAATGTGTCGGCGTTCCGCATGCGTTCGTGTCCCCGTGGTCAGCGCATGCAGCAGACGATCACCGTGGAACGCACCTACGCGTTCGCGCACTCGTTGTGTTCATGTATTCTACCGCGTCTAAGCCAGCTTTTCGAAACGGTCCCGAAGAAACAGGACGAAGACCACAAAATAACGCTTGTCAACAAAGCAACGCCACTCCCGCGCTCAGGGGTTGGGCTTGTTTGGGAATGTCATGGGCACGTCACCTCTTGGTTGGATGCCGGAGAGGGTGGGGAAGAGGTTTGGCTTGCGAAGGCAACGCGGAAGAGCCGCAAGGGTGTCGAGCTCGCCTCCTCTCACCCTCTTTTTGCGCCGCTTCAAAAAACCTGATTTCTGCGCTCGTAATGAACCGATTTGAAAAATTTTTGTAGCAAAAGGTTCCTCATCGGGCAACCAGCAACTTCCACTGTCTAACTTAGATTTGGTATGGGGCCTCGTGAGTAGCCCTTTAAGGGGTTTACGAAATCACTTCTACTATTGAAAGGTGCCGAATAAAACGGACGACTAGAAACGACGCGTTGAAGGAACTAATCGTCGATATCACGATCCTTCTGTGAGCGGACAGTGGTATATGAGGAAATCGTATTTTTAACGCATACACAGCACAGTACCGTGCCGCGATGGATAGCGTGCGTAACGGATCGTGTGTAGCGGATCCAGAGGTGATTGATTCAACTCCCGTTGGCAATCTTTTTGTCGTTGTGCTCTGATTTTGCGTATCTCCATAAGTCATTTCTCAGACGGAAACACGTCACTGAAGTCTTGGTAGGCCCCAGCATAAAATCCTTTTGTGTTAAAAAAGTGACTGGTATTCTGGCTCTTCGGCTGTTTACAGCCACGATCCCCAGAGGCATACCCAGCCCAAAGGCACAATGGCTGCAGGTACTGAATATCCACGTAAAATTTATTTTGAAACCTGCTTTCAGATGTAACACATAATAATTAAGAAACAATGCTTGAAATAAAAAATAGTTTTTGCTACATAAGTGCCCATCAGCATCACCATCAATTCCAAACTACGCTTTCGTTTCTTCTGTAGAAGCGTGCCAATAAAGTGACACTCTCTGGGCGTAAGTTCGCACGCTCTAAACGACACCTGATTCTCTATTGTGACCAGAGTATTACCAGGTTAACTGATTATTTTACCTGAATTATAATATTGATTTTCCCACTGTCCGGTGATGCAGCGTACTGCTCGATAAAATGTTATCTTTATATTGCCCAGGTTGACATCTTTAGGTCAAGCAGTTATTATTTCTGCAGGAATTCGGTTCTTTTCTTAGCTAACGAGGATACTGACGTAAATAAAAGCAGTAATGTTGTACTTTGCCCGTACGTTGAAAATGATTCTGTAGTTGCTTTGCTGACCTCTGTATAAGTCAAAGCTCTCTTCATTCAATACTAAGCCATCAGATCAAAATTCAGGGGTAGCATACCAGCGTAGCTGTGCGATATTCCATGGCAATCAAAAAGGAAAGTGCGCGCGAGCATCCTTGTGGCCCAGTGTCCCAATTATTTTGGTCATGCTTTCATGGTGCTTTAAACACAAGGTTGTTGTATATAAAAGCCTTTTACTTTCCTTAGCGGCAGCATTGATAACCCATATTGCAGTGTTAATTGCGTATGTAATTAGTTACGCTATCTTCCAACCACATGAGCCGCCAGCCGGGTCTCTAAGTGTGAATGGCGTCAAACATCCTCAGGCAGGTGTACACACATACACGCGAGCAACAGCCTACGCTGACAAGGACAAGCAACGAGAAATAAAAATTGATATAAATATATAAATAAATATATGTACCATATGAAAAAGCACACTGGCAACGCATCTGCACGAACGGGGCCTTTAGTGATATAAAACCTACATGCCTTTACTGTAGGACACTAAGTAGCAAACATCTTTTTTTACAGTATAGTTTATGGGAATTGGCAGAAGAGTGGCAGAATTTTTTGCGAAATTTGTGCATATCGTGTATCTGAATAGAAAAGACAGACAGCAAAAATTTATTACAGTTACGCAGATATGTTGGCCTGAGATAGTGCGCACGGGCCTGCTGGTCTGCGCAAAATAAGAAAGCAAAATAATTTTGTACAACGTGTCAAACAAGTAAGGTAAAAAAAATTCTTTTGTTTTTAAGTGGTATGCAACTGCTTTTTTTTTAGCCATCAAGATGAACCACTTTCTTGGGATTGACCTCCTTGTGGCCGTAGCCATCGCCATCGGTAATACAACGTAAACTTGCAGTCAACGAGGTTCACTAGACGAATAACCTTTTTTTTTTACTAATATTGTACAAAACGAAGCAACTGAAAGTACTTGTACAAAATCAAGCGTTAGAAAGGTGATTTCAGTGGGTAAACTGGTGACAGTGGTGAAATTCAACACTGCTAAGCACCGAGTCATACATATGAGTCTAGGGCGAACGACTGCACCTTTGTGAGACCACATAATCGCAGGAAGAAATATAGTGGTTAATGCGTCAAGCAATACAAACGCTAAATCTCACTTCTAAACAGACAACACAACCTTTTTAGATGGCTAAATATGATCATGTTGCCTTAGGATGTTACACAGTGCAGACCTTAGTGACCGTTTTAAGCTTTTCGATTCCAAGCTGTGCGATAAATAGGAATAAAATGGCACAATATTTTTTTATGGCACGCAGATCACGCAGTCGTTGATGCACGATAAACGGTCCCTATACGGTAAATAGCAAACGATTACATCCATGAGCCGAAGGACAGGGCCTTTCGTTTTGGGACGTGCGATGACCAAGTACGTCTCAACATTGATTAATTGGAATTTTGGTTGCTCGTGTTTATTTTGGGTGGAGCCTTGCAGGTGACGGGGGTTTATCGAGAGGGGTGCCTTTTACGGGTACGCACAAGTTTCGCTACGATATCTCCAGCTGCGGCGACAAAGCAGCTTTCCAGGCGTATGCAACTGTAGCATATTTGACGTACTCCGATTAACCAGCCTTGCAACGTTTATACGCGAGTCCAAACGATGAGTACATTTCTGACACAGCTATTAGGAGAAGCGTTGCGTGCCGGTCGTCGCGCGTGGTCGACGCGGCAACGTCGAACGTCTCACACGGCCAACGTCGCACAGGCACTCGTGAAATGCACCGCGGATGACACAAAGCCCTCACTGGGAAGTAACGACTACACAGCGAAATTCTCCGCAAAATTTGATGGCAGTCTGGCAACAACCACTCCAAAATCTGGCAACTGAGATGTTCAACGCCAAGCAGTACATTGCAGCGTGGCGACCAGAACTTGCCACTGGGTTAGAGAGTCCTGGCCACAATATAGAGACAACACGCGTGCATGTCCTTTGTTCTCAGTCTCGTTTGTCGCAATATGAGTATACAGAAGTCTATCTGCCGATATTTTGCATCCTGAAGCGTTGTATTTGCGAGCGAACACCTTTCTATCTTTTTCGCAGCTGTTCTCATCATGGCCCCGCACGAAGCCGCCGCGGGTGCAGGAGGAGCATCCTCGCAAATCGGTGGTCTGGGAAAGAAGTGAAGAGCAGTGTGTCCCGAAGACAGCCATTTGTCGTAGTTATGCAGAGAAAGCTGCCCTTACGCCCAATAAAGCGCTGAAAGCAATGTTTGGAAGGTCTACGCAGTATTTCCTTCGTGCGGGAGCTTTGTAAGCTCTAGCTGGTAAATGATTCTTTTGAACAATTCAGAGCAAGCGTGCGAGGCAAAGTCCATAAGTTGGTCATTGTTAAAATGCACTAGTGTCACGTGGCTGCACGGAAGAAAGGTGATGACGATGGATACGTTGTGTATCAGCTTGTGAATCTGTGACATTTAATTGCAGACTTCTTGCACCTTGACCTCTGGAGGTGCTGAACGGTAACAGAAAATCATTACCAGGATGACCTATCACTTGTATGTTCAAAAGGGTAAACGTTAACAGGGAATTACTGTGGGTGATTTGCAGAGGATACAGAAAAAAAAGAGACTACAAAGAATTGAGGCAAAAGAAATTTCTTTCGCCACACAGGTTTGGAAACCTAATACCAATATACCTAAGCGAATGTTTCATTTGTTTTGATTTGTGGGGTTTAACGTCCAAAAACCACCATATTATAATGAGAGACGCCATAGTGGAGGGTTCTTGAAATTGTTACCACCTGGAGTTTTTTTAACGTGCACCCAAAAGTGAGTACGCGGGCCTACACTGTTTCCGCCTCCACCGAATATGCAGCCGCCACTTCCGGGATTTGATTCCGCCGTCTGCGGATCAGCAGCCGAGTACCATAGCCACTAGAGAAATCTGGCGGGGCGAAGCGAATGTTGGAGCCTCTAGGTTGTACACCATCTCTTCTTACAAGTAAATGTCTTATAAGACCACAACAAGAGTTGATTCCAGCACCGAATTTCTGTGCAACCACAATCATCGATGTCTGTTGCCACTATCGCACGAAATAAAGAAAAACAATATTCGGCAGATCCCACGTTTTTCGGAAATTGACGTTTTGCGCTGCATGCGCAGTGAAGGTTACTTTGTTGCGATTTTTTATTGAGTGACACGCTAATAATTGACCCTAAGTATAAGTACAAATGTTGCACGCACAGATGTGTTGAAGAGTTGCAGTTGTTTTTAATATTAGTTGTTTGCACTTGAGCAACGATGCCAATGGGAACATAGAGATTAGCAACACCAGAAGCTGATATGAAGCGCTGATGCTTGCGAGGATTCGGGTCCTGGACACTGGTACATAACTCAACTTCAGCGCAAGACAACTAACCACGATTGATGTTAACCGGACGTGACGGCTGTATTAAGTGAGTACATATGTAATGTTCATAAAATTAGATAGAAAGTCCTGTAAGCACTGTTGGCGTTTCCCGAAGATTAGCGTCTATTTGAAAAGCACTTTCGAGACCTGGGTTAGCTCAACTTGGGGTGAAATGCTTCATTGCCACGCAGAATGCGTAAGTTCGATTCCAGCAGGGACCCTGACATTTATTGTTTGCATTCGTTGGGACGACGCTACCGATGTCGAGTATTTACTAAAGTTCATGGGATGAAATCGCCGATGTGTGTCTTTTGTTCCCGCGTAGATACTAAGGTCAATCACCTGTGGCACATACCCGCACACCAGTGGCACGTACCCGGTGTGTGTATGTGCTACTGTCTGGCGAGAACTTTTCGCGCCATATGGGACGGGATTGGGAGATTATTCGTGTCTTGACCAGCGCGTCATATATGCCAAACCATCTTACTCTCCCATGCTAATTTTGGTCCAGCCCGAGTCAAAGGGGTGACTACGACAGCGCCCAAACCTAAGTGGCTAGATAGATAGATAGATAGATAGATAGATAGATAGATAGATAGATAGATAGATACGCTCTAAGTCCTAAAACCTGACTAAGAAATGCTTTGAATTTATTACTACCAAAAGGAATGTTCCGACAGAATCGTATCCGCATACCCTGTACGGGAGCCGAATAATCTACCAATCTACCATCACGCCACACCACTGTGTGAAACTCCTTTGAAAACTGACCGTACATTAACTTAGCATTGTCCTGCAGAATGATGACTTCATAAATTTGATTAAAATTGACGTTTAAATAAGCCAATGGCTGGAAGATGGGCTTACTACGAGTGATTTTCGGGCTTTTTCCGTAATCTGTCGAGAGAAGAGAAAGCTATTTCTAGATGATTTTGATAATTTCTTGTGTATTCTATGCCACGTGCTGCGCTATAATATTTGGCTCGCATATTGTCGGGATGTTAGGCCATTTCGTCGGGAGGTTAGGATGGAAAGTTAGGCCATCCCACATGCTTTAGAAAGACGTAACTCTTTGTGAAAGACGCACTCAGCGTCTTCTGAAAGACGCCGAGTGCAAAGACGTAATACTTTGTGAAATTGAGAAAAAGACGCAACTGTTTGTGAAAAACGCACTTTTCGTCTTGTGAAAGACGCACTCTGATACTCTCTGTGAGCGCCATGTCGAATCACCCACTGCGCCCGCTATATTCGACGAAACTTCCGAATACTTTAGTGCCGCGCAAGTTGGACGTGCATACTTCACCAACCTCACGATGGACCTTACCACCAGCGTCTCCCTGGCATCTTCATCACTACATCTTAACGGGGAAACAGCCTGACGCAGCTCGCAGCAGATGACGTGTATCAAAACTGTGGTAACAAGCAGGAAGTGGATGAAGCACACAAAAAAGTGGCGCTATGTCGCACACCGCCATTAAGAATCTCCCTAGCGGAATTCTACTCTCGACAGAGAAACGCTACATTTTTACCCCGAACATTGGCGTCACAGACGCTATTGTAAGTGTAGTAGTTGATCGGCGTTCACCCGACACCAGGTACGTAAATAAAGCGCCTCCTCTTGACACCCTCGAGGATATATTTAGAGGTGCTACTCAAGAAGCGACCTATCATATTCAACATACTTCAGAATATTGTTAACATCAAGCGGAATTGGAACGGCTCAGAGCGATCAGTCGTCGCGCAGAAAAAAGATATAGGCGCACTAAGTCCATTCACGACTTGAGGGAGGCAAGGCACCTACAGAAAAAAATTCAGCAGCGAATCATTTCACTTCAGTCCTTTCGCTGGAAATATCTGTGCGAATTTTCGGATCCACACAAGCTTTTGACGCAGACATGGAGGATTGTTCGTGGCCTACGAACATCGCCACACCAACATCGCCCCTTCAAGTGTCTTTCTCTCCACCAAGGCCGCAGCGAAATTGAAGTAGCAAAAGATTTCTGCATGAAAGTTGCCGATCAGGCATTCGCGTGCACCACGCGCCACCTAGGAAACGCTCCAGTTTCCAGAGATTTAAGAATGGACACCTTTTTCTCTCTAGAGGAACTACAAGCGGCCTTGACGGCATGCAAATGATCCTCATCGCCTGGTCCACATGGGATCACTTACATGGCTCTTCGCAACCTCGGAGAAGCAGCTCAACGGGCCCTTCTATCCGTGTACAACGACTCGTGTAGCAGCGGATTTATTCCTCATTCATGGAAATCCAGTCGCCTCGTCCCTGTGATTAAACCAGGTAAATCTCCTCTGCACTTGACCTCTTATCGCCCCATTGCGCTCACCAGCTGTTTCGGAAAAGTGATGAAGAGGATGATTTTGACTCGCCTAGAGTGGTACCTGGAGCACCACGAGGTTTACCCTCATGCTATGACGGGCTTTCGGCGTGGGCAGTCCGCAATTGCTAACGTTATAGACCTGGTCTCAAATGTTCAGCATTAAAAAAGACTGAAACGTTTATGTGCGGCGTTGTTCTTGGACGTGAAAGGTGCATACGATTACGTATCACATGAAGCCATTCTGGATGTCATGGAAAATGTTGGATTAGGGGGTCGAGTTTACTACTTGATCCACAGCTATCTGAAAGGCAGAACTTTCTTTGTACAGATGGAGAATGGCACAACAACGCACCATCGCAACCGTCGTGGTGTGCCTCAAGGCGGTTTTCTTAGCCCCAAACTTTTCAATCTAGCGCTACTCGTCCTGGTTGACGCTTTTCAAGAATATGTCCATCTATCAATATATGCAGATGACATCTGCATCTGGGCGTCAGGAGTAACACGCCTTCATTTGCGTGCCCGGCTTCAGAGAGCGGCTACAATAGCGACAATGTACCTGGTAGAACGGGGACTAGAGCTGTCATCAGAGAAATGCTCGCTTATAGCGTTCACGCATAAGGCGATGAGCCCATATGTTATTAAAATCCACGGACACACAATTATTTGAAGACCCACCGATTCCTCGGAGTCATAGTTGATCGCGACTTCTCCTGGAGCCCTCACATCGCCCACATGAAAACTAAACTCACCATGATCACCCACGTACTGTGGTTTCTTGCTGGAAAAACGGGGGGTGCTTCGGTACGAGCAATGCTCCAACTTCACACTGTTCTGTTCTTCGGTTATATGCGATACAACTTACCCGTGCTTTGCGGGATCCGAAGAACGAACTTGCGCGTCCTCCAGTCGATCCAAGCCCAAGCACTGAGAATATGCCTTGGTCTCCCGAGATGCTCGTCAACAGCAGCGACAGTCATCATTGCACGTGATTATCCAGTCAACGCATACATCCGCGTAGACTATTTGAGAATGCACATAAGACATTTCACTCGGCTTCCATCTCATCACCTCGCCTCACTTCGAACTTCCAGGCCCCACTACGCGTTAAGCGCAACTGTAGCACACAATTGCGCAGTGCTTCCATTGCACTTCACGCATACAGCACAGACGCCGATACCATTATGGTGCCTAAACCCACTCAAAGCCCTTCTTACAATTTCTGGCATCCAAAATAAGAATACGTCGTCACATCTAGCCCTGAAACAGGCCACATTACTTTTCCTGCAAGAGAAGCACGACGGACGCCTTCACATTTACACGGATGGCTTGGTGTCTTCAGTAAGCTCTGCGGGGGCGGTGGTTATTCCCGCGAGGCACATCACAATTAAGTTCATGACATCGCATTTGACGTCGTCGACAGCTGCAGAACACTCGCCGCCATACGTGCAGCTCTGGAGTTTAGAGTGAAAGAACCTTCGGGAATTTGGCCTATCTTTCCGACTCGAAGGCATCTCTTCACTGTCTTATGTCACCCTTTCGCCATGACCTAATGAACTGTTAATAGCTGAAATAAGGCTTCTTCATCACCAAGCAATCGAAAAACTGCACAGCATAGTGTATCAGTGGATACCAGATCATTGCGGTATATATGGCAATGACCGCGCAGATGACGCTGCTAGATCTGCACACGATGGTACCCAATACACAGCCATCCCGTTCTCAAGAACCTACGCAGCTACAAGACTTCGTTCGCTTGCACGTGACCTCACACTGGTACAGTGGAACTCAACAGACTTCACAAACGCGCGCCTGCATAACTCGGATCCGGACCTGCAGCTTCGCCTTCCCCCAAGGATATCTCGAGCTGAGGAGACCCTTCTATGCAGCATGTGGCTTGGAGTGGCCTTCACGAACGCATACTCTTATCTCATTGGGATGGCCAGCTCTCCTACATGGACTTACTGCAGTTACAAAGGAACCATCGCGCACCTTCTGTGTGAGTGCTCCCATTTCAACGTGCAAAGACAAGAACTCACTGCAGCTCTGGATAGACTAGACGATCGGCCTTTGTCGGAACAAAGGATTCTGGGTCATTGGCCAAGCCAATCTTCAGCCCAGAAGGTTTTGGAAGATTTTCTGCGCTTTTTGCGGACAACTGGCCTCACAGATAGACTTTAGTGCCTTATACTCTTTGATGTTGCCTTTCCTCTGTCGCAATTTTTTTTTGTAATTTCCTGTCTCTTCGCAACAATTCTTTTTAACATATTTCATTCCCTCACTCCTTTCCCAAGCACAGAGTAGCCAGCCGGTCTAAGAACTGGCTAACTTCCCTGTCTTTCCGCTTAAACTTTCTTTTTTGTCCTCCTGTAATAGCTGAAACAATGACAATGTGAATCACTGAGTGCCGGGCTACGTACTTTCTTAGGTTTCACCGTAGTGACGATGCATGTAGGGCAGAATTGTAGTTGTGAAGCAGCTAAGGTTCGTGTCCTTTTCGCCGTCTGTCGTAGTGACGATGACGCAGGTGACAATCTAGAAACAACAAGCAATTCTCATACTACACATTCTGTTTCTGAATTCACGGCAAAGCTCACGCAAGGTACTATACATTCTTGTTGACTATACATTCTTGTTGACCATAGTATCCCCTATACGTCATGATGATGACGCTGTTATCAGTAAAGATCAAGTGCGTTCCAGGCCACACATTCTCTTTCTGCCATATAGAAAAGCTATCGTGAAAGTGCTCTCACCCGCGAAAGGCCCTTACGGAGAAGAATCTTACACAGAATAAAACAACAATGTATACACTGTACACGCGTGTTGTCACTCTCCCGCATGTTCAGATGGGCCATGAGCAGGGAAATCACGTCTGCCAGGGATGCTATAGACCCCTTTCTTAGCACCCTTTTCGTGAAATACTTCTTGCCGCCATGTTTAGGGCACCGGAGCCGACAACACCACCAATGTTTCGTGTAGAGGGAGACACCGCTCAGTGCTTGAGGTGCACGTAAGCTGGCGGGACTTTTTTGCGCACCCAGAAACGTGAATTGATTTGATTAATATATGTGGGGTTTAACGTTCCAAAACCACCATATGATTATGAGAAACACCGTAGTCGAGGGCTTTCGAAATTCAGACCACCTGGTGTTCTTTAACGTGCACCCAAATCTGAGCACACGGGCCTACAACATTTCCGCCTCCATCGGAAATGCAGCCGCCGCAGCCGTGATTGATCCCACGACCTGCGGGTCAGCAACCGAGAACCTTAGCCACTAGACGACCGCGTAGGGGCCAGATTCACGTTTTTGGCACCTCAGCGGGCCTAGAAACGTGAATTCACAAAGAGTAATTTGAAAGAAGTACGAATATTGTACTATCGCGACCTGCGTCCCGTCTCAAAAAGCTCCACGAAGAAAATAAGGGAAGATTTTTTATATTTCACGTTGAAAATACAAGCGCTACGGTGAAACTACTTTCACTGGCGGTATTACGCACGTACGAAGCGTGAGCACACACCACCTGCACTATACACAGTGGCTTTATTACCAGAATTTTACGCAAAATTGAAACTGACGAAAAACATCACCATGAAGTGGCGCATTTATGAAAAGGGCCTATGGTGGACATTGTCAAATTCTGCCATGTTAGATTTCGCCATTGATCAATGCTGATTCGCCAAGTGATCAACTACGACCTCTCTGATTGGCTTAAAACGCCGCCATTACGAAATTGACAACATTGCGGGACTAGACGGTGTGCAGAATATCACCTTAAAGTAATCCTCCCGAGCATCCTTCACTCATCATCATTCCCTTCGAGGATATTTTACAACACCGATCGTTACATCTATTTTTCCGACTCGGCTAGGTTGCCCTGAAATGAATAAAAAGAAAACACGTGATCTGTGCCCACTTGCACGCATTTATTGAAGGGGGCCATAACATCCCGCCTACAAATAACACACTCGCCTTCAGGCAGTTCATGAAAAACAACCCAAGCCACAGGTTAGTCATCGCACAGCTAACCTTGATGATGGCCGCCCTGTTCTTTCAAGTGCGCAGCATATCTTAGTCGCACAATGTAGTACTTCGGCACCGACTGCCGTGCACAGTCCCACGGAGCATGCTCGAGTCTCGTGCCGCAATAGGGAGGCAACCCCAAAACTGTCGCTCCATCGACCTATTTGTCACCAGGCAAGATTTCATTGATGATTGATATGTGTGGTTTAACGTCGCATAACCACCATAGGATTATGAGAGACGCCATAGTAGAGGGCTTCGGAAACTTTAACCACCTGAGGTTATTTAGCGTTCACCAATATCTAAGCACAAAGGCCTACTGCAGTTACACCTTCATAAAAAATGAAGCCGTCACATACGGAATTACATGCCGCCACCTGCAGGTCAGCAGCCGAGTACTTTAGTCACTAGACCACCGCGGTAGAGCACCTCGCAAGGCCAATGCAGGCAGCATCTGCTAGTAAAAACCTTACTGATCTCGCTACACAACCGTTCTCTGACCAGCCCTATATATAGGCACATGATCGTGCTTTCGAAATTTTGTCACGGGTGTCTTTACTAGGCTTTCGCTACCCTTTGCTTCACTGGAATAGATGAGACGGAAGCAATTGTACTGAGGCACAGCCTAACAGCAGCGTCCCACCACTCGTTGAAGGCAAGGCTTCGTTTACAATCAATGAATAAGAATATATTAGCGATGAAATTGTAATTAAGCACTCCCAAATTATAACCAATTACGCAACATTCATGCCTTACTCCCACCACTCTGCAACGCATTTGCTCGAGTCCCCCCTGAGAAGATGCCGGCGGATTTCATAATTTTTTAGGCCAGAGCAATCACGCCCTAAAGTACAATACCTTGCAGGCGAAAGGTCAGGAAGCACTTCATTTCTGACACGCAAAGGGCCATCTCATGTGGTACATTTCCTAATTTTAGATGCAAAGCAGCCATTTCAATCACGTGTGTAAAGAGTTAGCCTCGCCACAGGTGTTGAAGTGGTGCCAAGTAGGTCACACCGTTGCTGCGCACTGGCGTCATGCTCCCCTCGCAGCGCACGCTAACCTCACTATCTCTCTTGCCTGACGTTGTTAGGAAGGAGGTGTCAAAACATGCCGCCCCGTCCGTGACTGTGGCGACCTTGGGTAGCGTGGTTCCAGCTGGAACCACCCGTGTGCCGGGAGTAGACGAGTCGAGGAGCCGGCGTAGATGAGAAGAAAACGTTTATGTACAATACTTACGTGTTGAGAGTAGCGTAGAACAGCATGGAACAGTTCAAGCACACCCGAGCGTCTCTGCGCTCGCGTTTTCATACACTGCCTTACTAGGATGCACTGCGAGGAAAGACAAGTCAGTTCAGGTCCCTCCAATAGGATTGTCCTCCTCCACTCCGACCCTCTGCAGACTGGTGCGACAAACCAGTTTCTAAAAAGTGCAAGGACACGCACAACCAGTGGCACAGGGAAGAGCAATACCGCACTACTGGCTCAGCTAGCTCCTTGCAAGCCCTGAACACAATGCACCAAAATTCGGTCGCTGGCCCAGGAATGTAGAAAGCGTGCTTTTGGCACAAGTCGAGATTCGAGGCCCATTGTTCGGTGAACCACTAAAAGAAGGAGGCGGAAGCATGGGCTGCAAAGGTCCCTTCGGGTAGTCATGTGGAAAGGGTTTCTAGGCCTGTGGGCCCAGCAGACTCACTCACCGCCATTGTAATTTTTAGCCGCCCTGGAATGTCGCACCCGGCATAACACCGTGTGCTCACAGCAGCATTTCAAACTGCCGCTTCGTTCCTAAAGACCGCAACACCCGCCTCTACTGCCGCGCGCTCCATTACCGCAACCGCCACTGGGTACAAGGTGGACTCGTCGGTTTACATGCAATAAACCTGACGCGCTCCTAACATACGTGTTGAAACTTGTCTGTACGTGTCACCTCTCGCTCGTTTCACCCCGTCCACCACTCGCTGCTTTCCATCACATGAAGATGGTATGAGTTTTGATTTTAATGCATCCTGCAAATGCAGGAAAACAGAAGTTAGTAATAGATAGAAAGACATTGTGAACTGATGTTCTCCGTAATCTCAGTCGCAACACTCTAATTGTCATTGTTTTTCAGGTAAATTGGTTTCGATGTATGATTTTCATATTTCTCTAATTAAGCAGAAATGCACCAATGCACTTCAATTTTTTCCAAGATATAGTCAGTATTATGCATTTGGCCAATTGTTCTTATCTGCATTTCTGATGGAGGCTTAAATTTTGTAGGCCCATGTGCTCAGATTTGGGTGCACGTTAAAGAAGCCCAGGTGGTCAAAACTTTCGGAGCCCTCCGCTACGGCGTCTCTTATACTCAAATGGTGGTTTTGGGACGTTAAACCCCACATATATATCAATCAATTGTTGTTATAAAGCACATATGCATATTTTAAAACTCTGGCTTCACATAGCTATGGCACCTTGTACCAAACCAGTGTTAGCACTGCAAAAAAAAAAAACTGACACAGTGAAATATAGGCTCTGCAGTAGTGGTCTGGTTGCTAAACTACTCGGCTGCTGACCCGCCAATCGCGTGATCGAATCACGGCTGCGGTGGCTGAATTTTCAATGGAGGGAAAAATGCTGTAGGCCCATGTGCTCAGATTTTGGTGCAGGATAAAGAACCCCTGGCGGTCAAAATTACCGAAGCCCTCCACTACGGCATCTCTCATATTCATATGACAGTTTTGGACGTTAAACCCCACATATCAATCATACCAACCAAATATCGCTGAGGTGGCCGACTGCTATTCGCCA
This sequence comes from Rhipicephalus microplus, assembly GCF_013339725.1. Taxonomy (NCBI): domain Eukaryota; kingdom Metazoa; phylum Arthropoda; class Arachnida; order Ixodida; family Ixodidae; genus Rhipicephalus; species Rhipicephalus microplus. The sequence goes on from NC_051171.1 coordinate 69,096,689, forward strand.
GTTTCGCAGAGTGTCACACCGCCCCGCGGCCACTGCCGGAATTTTTTCTAAGAGTATTGGTCGGTGGGGTGGCGGCGCTTCTGGGTGCATTTGCTTTGGGTTGTTCGAGTCCTCATCGCGGCCACGAAATATCTGAGTGTAAAGGCTTCAAAAGCAATCGCATGTTCTGCGTGCCGCAATGTACAAACAGTTCATCGACAACGGTGAGCCTCGATTTTTGGAATGGATGGTGAAGAAGTGGATAGTGAAGTTGAGAATTGGCAAGTCAAGGAGATCACTGATGAAAGTGTGCAGCGCACACTTTATCAGCACCTACTGATTGATTTGTGGGGTTTAACGTCCCAAAGCTACCATATGATTATGAGAGACGCCGTAGTGGAGGGCTCCGGAAATTTCGACAACCGGGGGTTCTTTAAAGGGCACCAAAATTTGAGCACACGGGCCTACAACATTTGCGCCTCCATCGGAAATGCAGCCGCCACAGCCGGGATTTGTACCCGCGACCTACGGGTCAGCAGCTGAGTATCTTAGCCACTAGACCACCGCGGTGGGGCTATGAGCACCTACTACGTCTGTAGAAACGTAGGTAAGAAAACGAGAATAGCTGATTTTTGCTTGCGTGAAGCCTTATATTATGGTGTATTTGATTGATATGTGGAGTTTAACGTCCCAAAACCACTATATGATTATAAGAGACGTCGTAGAGGAGGGCTCCGGAAATTTAGACCACCTGGGGTTCTTTAATGTGCACCCATATCTGAGCACACGGGCCTACAACCTTTCCGCCTCCAACGGAAATGCGGCCGCCGCAGCCGGGATTTGAACCCGCGCCCTGCGGGTCAGCAGCTGAGTACCTTATTCACTAGACCACCGCGGCGGGGCCCTATATTATGGTCGCCGCTACATCTCGCCTCGTGGGAAACGTATATGTTTACATCTAGGGCTGCACCCAGTATGTTATTACTAGGTCGAGCTGCACAGTTGCAGACAGCGCCGCGGGGATGAGCAGCTTAGACCATCTCATATGATTTAGAAAGACGTAACTGTTCGTGAAAGGCGCACTTGGCCTTTTGAGAAAGGGGCACTCTGATACTCTCTGTGAGCGCCATATTGAATCACCCACTGCGTCCTCTATAGACAACCAAACTTGCGAATAATAATGAAATATCTCGACGAAGATATCTCACTGGATATATCTCACGTCAAATAGGAATACAATGGTGCGTCCGAGAACACTTTTTCTATGACATCGCATAGAGGCTGAAGTATACCCAACACTAATTTTTTCGACGCATACATAGCTTATTTCATCGTGCACAAGCTTGATGCGCATTTCTTAAAGTCTGCTGAATGTGCTCCAGTTAACGATACTTCTCCTTTTATTGCTTGTCCTGCTGTTTCTTTTACTGCGATATCAAATAAATGGGCACGCTCGGCTGCATTTCGCCGCCGGCGTGAGCGCCAGCGTTATATGTATTCACCATATATGTATATGTATGCACCGTATATATATATATATATATATATATGTGACGTAGGAAGGCAGTGACTTGTAGTAGAAGCCGAGGAGGAAGAAATGACAGTAGAATAAACATGAGGTATGAGCCAGGCCTCGTCGCCCATTCATCATAGCGTCACACAAGTCGACAGGAACAAACCTGACCACTGCTCATCAGCCACACATCATTCACAAAGCCACCGGCAATAGGCCTCAACGGAATATCGACCACAGAAGAGGTGATCTCAGGCGCAAGCAGTTACCGGCATCATGGCAGAACCATCGAGCGACCTTCCCATCCCTAAGTACACTGGAGCAGCGGACGATGGACCTGTACAGGACTGGTTCGACCTGTTCGAGCTCCACGCTACCACTGTATCTTGGTCGGAACGGGAGATGGTTACGAAATTCAGCGACTATGTCACCGGTGAGGCATTTAAGTTTTACCTCACCCACATATTCGACAACGACGACTCTTGGCAAAAGATAAAAGAAGGAATGATCATCTGGTTTCAAGACTATAATGAAGATTCGATTAGCACACGCACTTTCAGTGCATTCAAACTCAGTCATCGCAGTCATAAACAGCCTTCACGCACTCGAGTACAGAGCATGAAGTTACAATTCCCGTCAGGTGAAGTTAGCCACATGCTCACGGAAAAACCACGTGGTCGTGTTTCCAACCTTCCACCTGGTTACTCATCCACGGATATATCACCAATGCTCAACTCACCGCTGCATAAAAGAATTGAATCCGCTATTGATGACCAAGATGCATTTAATACTTCATGCCACATGCGTACTTTGCAAACTGACTTGGCATTCAGCTCAGCAGTGCCACAAAGACAGAAGCATTCACAATCAGCATCTTGTGAAGGAAAGTCTTCTGCAGAAGCGTCTAGTGCTAATCAATTGCAAGATCGAAGTGACGTGAATTCAGTATACAACCTCACTGCCAACAATGAAAACAAAAGCACAGGTGCGACTTCTGATGACACAAGTAATCTTCAGGCAACCACCAACAATGAATGATTTATGAATACAGAAGATTCAAGTGCAGACACCCCGCACATTATTTTGTGCCGGAAACATCTGCATTGGTTCACGTCGTAGAAGCCTGCGAAGGACTTGCTAAGAATCCTGACAAAGCACGATCAATGTCACACCACAAGCAAGTCGACGAAACCAAGAAACTACAACGTCCACGTATACTTCAACATTGTCAACGACGAAAGGAAACCTCATCGAAACCACTTTTAAGGCTCAAAAAACATTGCAAAAAGGCCCATCGTCGTGGATACATTCTCCACCAAAGATCAAGAATGTGCCTTCCATCAAACCATCTGCGACATCGCCATAGAAAAATCTCAAAAAGCCACAAAAGCACCGCTTGTACTCGGCAGAAACACAGGCAGCGCCCAATCAACCTCGATCAACGCGCACGCAAGCTGCCTGCACGACTTGAACCACGACGACGAATTCCATGCCTACGATATCCGAACTGTCCATTCTGCAAGGTGTCCGAACCTCGTTTGTTCTTCACAAGAATGCCGGCTGCGATTTCCGCTATCTCCATGTCCAAAGCATTCTTGTGTTATCCAGGACGCAACCACCAGCCTCGTCCACCAGAGCTACCCTAGATATGACCGGACTGCTGCCCTATACTGTGAAGCTTTTGTGCGAGTTAAGAAACTCCCTCCTGAAGTCGAACTACCGCGCATTTTGACATTCTTCACTTTAAGCGTTTTGTTGTTTTGCTGATTGTAACCCGCGCATTCTTTCGGGGGGAGGGGGAATCCTGTGACGTAGGAAGGCAGTGACTTGTAGTAGAAGCCGAGGAGGAAGAAATGACAGTAGAATAAACATGAGGTATGAGCCAGGCTTCGTCGCCCATTCATCATAGCGTCACACACACACACACACACACACACACACACACACACACACACACACACACACACACACACACACACATATATATATATATATATATATATATATATATATATATATATATATATATATATATACATCGCAAAAAACAAAAAAAATCCCAGAAAACAAATTGCCCCGTATCTGTATGTTTCGCTACAAATGTCGTCAAAAGACGATAGTTTTGCGTGCGGAGAGAGGGAACAAAAAATTTATTTTGTGTTCTTCGCGATGAACCATGCGAATTGCATTCTGGAAGCGCTGCGTTAGAGGAGGAGGAGAAGGATACAACTTTATTTGAAAAAATAAAGTATATGTGGTTGGGCCTCTAGACCTCCGGGAGCCCCTAGGCTGACATCTCTAGGCAGGCCCGGTGCACCAGCCACAACTGGTCGTCCAAACCAGTGACCCGAGGAAAGGGAAGGGTTAGGGATAGGGTCTATCGCCATGGGCTTTGGGCAGTTCCACAAGCAATGAAAAAGATCAGCCCGGGGTGCCCCGCAGGTGGTGCAATGTTGTGGTTGTTGAAGAGTGGGGTAAAATAGGTGTTCCAAATAGGGAGAAATCAATGATTTTGTCTGTAGCTGGCGCCAAACTGAACTCTGATTAGGGGTGAGGGAGAAGTGCGGGGCAGGGAAATCTCGTCTGCCGTTCCGGTAATACCTCGTAATCTCATGGTAGGTGCGGATTCCCTATTGTGGTTTTCTTATGGGTTCGGGTAAGTGATCCCCCAGGGTCCAGATGGAAAGACCTCGGACATGCGCATTAACGCGCTCATTATTGGGGATACACTCATGGCCAGGTACCCATGTGTTAGTTACCGGATGGAGAAGTGAAGGAACGTTGCTCAGTATGCGTGAGACTGTCTTTAGTGCTATGCCTTGACGGAAGTATCGATAAGCGCTCCTGGAATCAGTGCAAATTTCTGTAATTGTAGAATCTTTTGCCGCATGCACCACTGCTAGCGCTAGTGCAACCCCCTCAGCCACGTCGGGGCGTGCTGTTTTAACGGACGTGGAAATGCTAATGCGCCCATCTTCTGTCATGGCAACAGCCATGGCCGTTCCTTCAAGTGGGCCTACCGCAGCGTCGACATAGAGGACGTCTTCACGATTCTTGTACCTTCGTATGTAATAATCCCCGCGCGCCTTGCGTCGGCCTGGATGGCGTTGTGCATTCATGTTGCGTGGCAATGGTTTGAGTTGCATGTGTACCGCGGCCCTTATTGGAATAGGCGACCATGCTTCTTCGTATCGCATCGTGTCACTTGATTCAATCCTCAGGGTTCAGAGCAGGTTCCGCCCTGTAGGTGTCCGAGAAAAGCGCAGGAGGTGATTGCTTCTATGTCCTTCTATTATTTCTTGCACTGTATTATGCAGACCTGTCTCTTGAGGGAGAGTAGTTTTGGTGCGCATCGGCAACCTCAATGCGGTTTTAACCACCCGCCTGAATAGACTGTTAGCCCGTTTCAATTGCCTTTGAGTGAGATGTTGATACGAAAGATGATAAGCGAGGCGACTAACCACCAAAGCCTCAACAACTTGCATGGTGTCCTTTTCAGATAGACCATGATCGCGCTACGCAATCCTGTGGATCAGTGCTGAAATTTGCTTTACCTGCTTATCAAGAATGTTCAAAGTGTAGTTTGCGTCTAAGTTTGATTGTATGTGTAGACCCAATACCCTGATTTTATGTACTCTTGGCACAGGTTGACCATGCACGTGCAGGTCAATGCTTGGGTCGTGCATGCGGGGTTTAATTGTAAGTAACTCCGACTTTTCTGGCGAACAGTGGAGGCCCATTCTACTAATATACCGCTCGATGACGTTGATGGCAGTTTGTAGAACGTCTAGGGCCTCCCCAATAGAGCCATGACAGACCCACAGAGTCATATCATCAGCGTGAATTGCATGCTGTAATTTAGGAATATCAGCAAACTCTTTGGCCAATAGGGCCAAGGCTACATTGAATAAGAGTGGCGATAGGACAGCTCCCTGGGGTGTACCCCTGTTTGGGAGAGAAAAAGTGGCGGATGTAAGTGTACGTAATCTAACCTCGGCGGTGCGGTTTTCCAAAAAAAGCTTTGACATATTGCCAGGTCCTACGACCACAGCCAGTTGTGGCCAATGTCCTGAGTATGTGTTCGTAACCTACATTGTCGAAAGCCTTGTGTATGTCTAATGCGAGAATGGCTCTGGTTTGGGCTGTCTGCCGTTTGGGATTAAATAGAGTTTCTTTAACCTGCAGGAGGACATCCTGCGCCGATTGATTGGGGCGAAAGCCAAACTGAGTGTTTGGAAAGAAATTGCTAGCTTCTAGATGTGGCTGTAGTCTATGAAGAACAACATGCTCAAAAAGTTTACCTACATAGCTCGTCAGCGAGATGGGTCGTAAATTTTCGAGAAGTAGTGATTTGCCTGATTTCGGAATCAAATTATTCTGTGCATGTTTCGAAACACAGGGCAGTGTGCCCTTGCTCCAGTGTTCGTTAAAGAGATCCGTGAGCTCCTGTAGAGAGACACGTCATCTAAGTTTCGGAGGATCTTATATGTTATACGATCCGACCCTGGTGCAGTGTCCCGGGTAATACAAGCAAGGGCCTGTTTTACCTTTGAAAGCGTGATATCTGCATTCAAGTTTTCGTCCGGATCAGGGGGTGTTAAAGGGAGTGCGTTCAGATCCGCCGGTAGGGGCTGAGGAATGTAAAGGTTTTTTATGTGGGTCATAATGTCTGTGCCTTTTTGCTCTTCTAGGTAAATGAGCCGTTGGGTAGCGGTGTGAATGTGGTTTGTGGTCGACGTGGGATCTAGAAGGGTGATGTTCCATGTACGTTTTGTGCCAAGTGTTCCTTTCAGTGTCCCACAAAAGTTTTCCCAATTGGCTTTCGCTAACTGGGTGGCATACTGTGCGGCTTCCTCTGTGACAGCAGCGATACGTAGGCGAAGTTTGCGATTTAGCCTCTGACGCTTCCATCGTTTACAAAGGCTTCGTCAGGCTTCCCACAGATGGAGGAGTTGGGGGTCAACTTGAGGCACATTTGGCGTGTTCTTAAGTTTTTTTACCAGACCTAACAACAGCATCTTGCATCCTTTGAGTCCACGATTCTATAGATTGCAGAGTGGTATCCTCCACGGCGATATATGTGCGGTGTTTACCCCAATCAACGAAAGTCTGCATTTTAGGTCGGAAAATTTTAGAATTTCGCGTTATGACAGTTCGAATCACATGGTGGTCGCTACATAATGTATCCGGCAGAACCTCATGTGTTTTTACTATTACATGTGCACTAACCATCGTGAGGTCAGGCGTAGTATCCCTGGCGGTGCTAGTGCCTACTCGCGTTGGCACATTATTATCAGTAATTAAGGTAAGTGCGTGGTGCATCATGGCGCTATGTACAAGGTTACCTTTCGGTGAGTTGCTTATGTAACCCCATGTGGTATGGCGTGCATTAAAGTCACCTACTATAATGCGATGTGTGGACCGCGTTTGAGCAAGAATTTCGGGTAAGCCAGTGCCCTTACCTTTAGTGGTGTTGTATATGTCGATTACCAACAGTCCTTTACCCGATGTGTGATTCAACGGGATTACCTCAAGAGCAGTGTACTCGGTTCCATTCTCTGATGAGCTTCTCGTAGGTGTCCAGTCTATGATTGGAAGGGTTTTATGACTAAGAATAGCGGTGGGCGATGTTACCGATGCCACCTGATATCCTTGCAGAGAGAAAGAGACAGACCCCGTCTCCTGCAGAGCCACTATATGAGGTAGTTCAGCGGAGTGTAGAATGTAGGCGGCCAATTGAGAGTGTTTTTTTCTGATGCTTCTACAGTTCCACTGCCATATGTGGATATCAGATGAAAATTGATTTCGGGATGGAGAAGGCAAGCCATCTCTTCCGGGATTTTGTCGATTACTAGAATTCGCCATGTTGGGTCGTTGTGGGAGTGGAAACTCCCAATTGTGGGCTGTTCGCCTGCGCTGTGTGCTGAGAGGAAGCGGCGGCAGATTTGCGTTGTTTATGATACTGGTTGGTGATGATTGAGCTTCCATATCGTACAGGTGATTAATTGCAGCCTCAACTTTTCCATGCGGTGACTAAACGTAGTCTCCATTCTCTGGAGGTCCTCTTCTTGTTCGTTAATCAGTTGTGTTTTAACAGCCTCGAGGCTATCACTTACGAACTTTAGAACTAGTTGTGTGAGGGCTTGAGTGAATTCTGAGGTTGGGAAATACTGGGCACACGTCTGTTGAACGAGGGCTGGTGAATGGGGTGGTGTTGATCGCGAAGGATTTTGGGAGGCCAACTCAACGGGCGACTTACCAGGGACGGCCAGGGGGTCCTGCCGTTGCTGTAGCTGCGACTGTGGGGCTTGATCTAGGCGACCTCCTGCAGCCCAGCCAGATGAACTCCAGGCCGCTGCCCTGGCCTCCAAGCCAGGTGCATGGGTGGGCTCTCGTTGCGGGAGTGCTGGCCACGGATTGTAGCTTTTCGCACTGCACCTTGAAGGCGGTGGGTAGTTCCGAGATGAATGCGCAGATGCCTGGATAGAAGGAGGTGCTCCGGGTTGAATAGGTTACGAGGTCTGCTTTCCATGCTTTGGGGTTTTTTTTGAGTGCTTGGATCGAGCACTCCTACAGTGGCCTTCGCTGCTGGCGTGCTGAGGACGGCTGCGAGGTTGGTTGTTTGGTGGCAACTGTTCAGAAAGTTGTTTCAGTGGAGGATCAATGGGCTTTTCTAGGAGCTGGCGTTCATCTCTAAGAACACGGGGCCCAGGTCTCCTTTGTCGGGCTGGGCAACCCAGGTTGATGGTGGGGTGTTCGTCGGAGCCACAGGTTAAACATCGCGGGATGCAACCATCGTAGTGTTCACTTGGGTTGAGAATGCCACATTTTCCACACCGGCGTTCCTGTGGATATGGGCAGATGTCGTGTCGGTGGCTAGTTCTGAGGCAGCAGTGAGTGGCACACTTGGGTGACTGGTCGGAAAGGTCTGCATCGAAATTCCACGCCTTGGAAGTAAACGTATCGGGGAACACGCTTTCCCTCGAAGGTGTAGAGGCATGCTCCATTCGTTCCGAATGGTTGCGCTTTGATAATATTCATACTTTGGGGATAAGTGACGGTGTCGTTCATGAGGGCGTCCTCTGTGTGTATAAGGAGGGCTCCTGTGATTACTCCCTTGCAGGAATTATCTGGGCAAGCCACGTAATTAAGCGGAGACTTCATACGATCTGCTGCCGAGCTTGAGCGTCTGCACATGGCACAGCTGTACCGCGAGGTCTGGGTCTGAGGTGCTGACTAGGGCGATGTTCTGCTCCTTGCGTACTCGTATCCGCGTACTCATGGGCAAGGGGGCTCGGAGCGCGGTTTGCATAGCAGCGCGCAAGGGTAAAATCGCTTCTTGTTGTAGACATATGCCTCCTCTTATACGAAAGATCACCTTGTGGTCCTTTACGGCAAGGCGTGGCAGGCGGGGCTGGCCGGTTCCATGTAAGTGCTCGCGTTGGTGGAATGTGGCTGGTGGCGTCGCGGATGCCTCCTCGGCAACAACCTTCTTTCGGCGAACGTCGATCACCCGAAACCATGGAGTGTGAAGCAAGGATGGCCGCAGGTATGTATTGTTGGACGCTTCGGCAACGCCGCTCGGACCGGGGGTAGAGTCGCTGGGCCCGACATTGTCCGTGGGTTCGAAGTCATCAGCATCCATTCAGTCCAGTTGGTCTGGTGAGTCAGAATTGATGGTGGTCGTCTCCGCGAATCGGGCCCCTGCCGAGTTCGCTGCGTTGCGAGGCGCGTTGCAGGGCGCGTCGCAGAGCGCACCGGGCACCAACGCGGCTGGCGCGTCCACCGAGCCGCTGCAGCGGGGGCGCGTCTAGGCTTAATGTTGTGACCACCGCTTACGGTTTTGAAACATTCGTTTCTCGTTGAAAAAGGAGTCCAGCGCAAAAATATTTGTGCCAGATGAAAGATGGTGACTTGCCTGTAGCGATTCTTCTGAGCTTTTGTGGCGATGGCCATAAAATCTTGGCTCTTAAGTACGGATAAGTAGAGCCAGATGTGGCCCCGTCTGCATGCGTTGGCGCCCCCTTGCGCTTCAGTCTGCGTTAGAGAGTCACGATCTGTTCAGCGAATGTGTACGAGAGCATCGAGGCACGTTAGACATGAGCGCCACCTGTCGGTTATCGTCAGAAACGAAGAAAAGCGCGAGCTTCATGAAAAAAGATGCGAGTCTGTCTTGGAGGCGATAAGGAGTAGAAGGCAAAGCGAGGGGCACGTGTCACCACCGTGCCGTCTTAGCAAATCGTTGTTAGCACTTGCCTTTTTGAGCATCGCGTTGCACCGTCAGCGCAGCGTGATAAATGCTACGGTTCTTAGAACTACTTGTGTGTGCGTTCTCTAGTGCAAAAGCACACATACAAAACATAAATGTGTTGTAATAGTGCCTCAGATAGGCACCATTACAACACATTTATGTGTTGCCTAATGGTGCCTAACGTAATGGTGCCTCAGATAGGCACCATTACGTTAGGCACCATTAGGTATCAGATAGGCACCAGTAGATAGGCACCATTACGTTGTGCCAACATGTACGAATAAATTAGGCTCTTGCGGGTGGCAATGGTTGGCTCTGGGCGCCCAGCCGAATGTGATGTACTGAGGGTGCACACGTGCCCGCAATAGGTAACAGTTCTGAAAGTCACCTGATTGCACTGAAACACTATCATATACCGAGACACATGTTTTGTAAGTGCTGAGCATACAAGGGCAGACCGACAGAGACTAGTGTACATATACCTTCTGTACTCACACTAGTTTGAGAGCCTACTCATGGAAGGACATTGCTTTTGGCGCTTGGCGCCTGAACGTTTTGTTGGTAATCATCATCAGCCTGACTACGTCCACTGCAGGACAAAGGCCTCTCCCTTGTTCCGCCAGTTTACCCGGTCCTGTGCTTGCTGCTGCCAATTTATACCCACAAACTTCTTAATCTTATCTGCCCACCTAACCTTCTGTCTCCCCATAACCCGCTTGCCTTCTCTGGGAATCCAGTTAGTTACCCTTAACGACCAGCGGTTATCCTGTCTACGCGCTACATGTCAGGCCACATCGATTTCTTCTTCATGATTTCAGCTATGACATCCCTAACCCCTGTTTGTTCCCTAATCCACTCTGCTCTCTTCTTGTCTCTTAAGGTTACACCTACCATTTTTCTTTCCATTGCTCGCTGCGTCGTCCTCAGTTTTGTTGGCACTGCGCCTTTTTTCAAAAGCTCACCTGTTTGCTTAATATTGTGTTGTATGTTGTAGGATTAACTAATAAACGAACACTGCGACTTGAAAACAAAAACAAATTTTAACAAAAGAATTTTAAGTCCTCAAGCACACCTAAGATTACTCGAAGGCGAAAGCTATCCGACGTGGTCATTTCGTCGTCATTGTAATCATCATAACCATCATAATAAAGCATGGAAAAGGTGCTCAACCAGCGACACATAATGTTATGCCGTGGCTAAAGGTGGAGATGTTAAATATAGGATGGCATTTCGCAATGGGCAGGCCACTGTCGCCCACCCATTCAATCAAACAGTCATCCTTTATTATGAGGTATGAAAAACAAATACTCAACGCGCACCTTGAACATAACGCCATCAATCAATCAAACAATCAATCAATCATTGACCCTCTAAATAAAGACCAGCGACTATTAAAACTCAACTAAATAGATGTCATGTAGTCTACAGCCACGATGTTTCAACCTCCATTATAAAATAACACTGCGATCGTCTTAAACCAGCCTAATTAATGATAAATATCCTTTGCATAATTCGAAATACGAGCGGGACTCATGATGGCCTTCAAGTCGCAGAGACATGTTATTTTGAAACTGTTTATTATACAGCATCAGTTCCCATCATACAATCTCACTCTAAATAATGAGTTGCCATTCGTCATCTGGGCGGAATGCGGTGTAAGTACTGGCACGCTAGAACTTCACTTGATGCCAAGGACAGTGCACTCGATACGTAAACCTTCGTACAATGTCAGTTTATGAATAATACTGACAATCGGGCAAGTTGTATACTGATTCATAACTGCACTGCGAAAAACACGCACGTGGACTAGAAAAAAGTTGACACCACTGGTGCTAACTGACAATGAACGTTTTTTTGAAATAATTACGTCCGATGCGGTAGACTCCAATACGAGATATGACCACGTAAACGTGTTTGACAACAAAGAGATCAATAAAGAATAAAGACGATAAACACATAACAAAAAATAATCACAGCATATCCACGATCTGAATGATGATGAGTGGGGCGTAGCTCCGGAAAGAGTCATCAATAAATTGATAAACTGTTATGAGAAATTCGCCCAGTTCCACATATAAGGAGCGTGAATCACCATGTATATAATAAACATGAAGCTTTTGTTATACTGTTGATTTACGTGGTCGCTTCATTATCAACGCTTTCCGATCGGTGAAACGCACGAAGAGCGGTTCTTGTATGGTTGTTAACCTAAAGTTGGCACACAGTACATCAATTAAACTTCGCCTGATGATGGTTGGTTTCAGGTGGTCTTACGATATGCAGCTAAGTCCGTTTCTCATTGCCATATGTTGCATACCAGTTCTCACTTATGCCTGCAACGCCGACGTTAAAATCGCTGACGTGTAGATATGGTCTGTTCCTGTCGTACTTGCGCATTGCCTTGTTGATGAATGCCTTGACGTCCCCAGCGGAGAGATGGGGCGCAAGGTAGAGGGTCATGAGGATTACCCCATCCAAACACGGCAGCGTATTCACTGTTTTGGCTCTGTATCGTTGGCAGTAGTTTCAGATCTTGCGCTTTTTCTGTCGGCTTGAAGTACACGGCAACCCAACCAGCAGGACTATCTGTATCATCAATGCAAAAAACAGGAACGCATCCTTTGAGGTCAAGCCTTTTGGCGTTCAAGGTCTCAAAGAGACAATGGACGTTAATTGCAGTGAGTATGGGATTCAGTTCCAAGTTGTGTACGTGGGTGCATAGGGATCGAATATTGAATAGGGTAAAGTTGGTAACTCATGGGCGGGATCTACGTCGTCTTGCAGGGTAATGAGGTACCGCTGCGTGACGGTGGGTAGTATGTGCTGCTTGAGCCATTGCAATTCAATCGACATTGACCTTTCTTCGTTCTTGTTTCTGTGGTGAGAGCTTGATGCTGTCCTAACACATTTGCAACATAATTATTACATGTGCTTTTTAGATAATCCAAAAATTCCAATCGGAACGGGCGCTTGGCTTACACACTTCTCTCCCATGTTTTGAAGACGAAATGTTTTAATTACCTTGCGGTATATTTTTTGCCTTTCTGGTGGCAAAATACTTATGTGTATGCCATATAAAAGGTGTAAACACCACTTTGAGGCAGCATGATGCCACATTACGTAGTTTAGCATGAATGAATCTGGAGGAAGCATGTCGTTTATGCGGATGTACACCATTCATTTTCAGACAAAAAGATTCAAAAGCGTGATCAAGATGCCGGAAAGGAACTTTTCTTGAAAAACGCATGTGGTTATTATTGCGGATGTATTATATGAGCCTTAAGCTTGTTTGTTTAGGGGCGAAGCTCCTTAGGTTGTGCGCCGTTCCGTCCTCCGTATGCGTGTAGTAGGTATGTAGCCACGTTTTGTTTATGAATTGCTCGCCTCATGGCGTTATGTGCATACGTCCTAGCAAATAATATCACTAGATGTCGTAAGTGCTTTTTGTACGTTTGACGATTAGCCTATATATGCCCAGCGTCCAACATGTAGGACGTTGAAACTTCTCAGAGTAACTCGAAAATTTTTTGTGGAAGAAAGCTAGCGCCACCTAAGAAGTGTTTACGATGCCTTCCTCGTCCCATGCAAGTCAAAGTGATCTCTGTTCTACAAATAGCCATGTGCTATACGGAGCGCCATAGCGCGAAAAAGAAGTAATTCAGAGTCAACTTGTTCTCGATGTTGGTGATTTTTTTCTTGATTGATGACCGGTTATTGGGTGTGCATTACCTTTCTTATGGCACTGATAGGCACTAATCTTTTTTGTTCGCGGTGTGTCAAACTTTGGTCTGTTAAATATTGGACGGATCCAAAGCCATTGTTCGAAAGAGTTTTTAACAAAGTCTTATTCTGTTTTTTTTCGATGTCGAAGAAGCAATCATTTTAGGGACATAAAGTAGTAATTTATTTTTACGAGCTCACGCATAAATGAGCGAAAAAGGATAAACGGCGCAGCTGTAATAACTAATTCACAGCATATCCACGGTGCGATTGGTGATGGATTCGGCGAAGCGACCGTCCGTAAATCCGATGCTTGCTCTAGTGTCATAGATGTGGACAGACAGACAGACAGACAGACAGACAGACAGATGAGCAGAGAGACGGAAGGACGAATGGACAGTTTTTTCACGCCCCTCACCATCATTCAGTCCGTGGTGAATGTTTTTTGTCGGCTACTTCTCCTTTTGATATTCTATAGGTTGTCAGACACTTGTACGAGGAGGAGGAAAGAACTTTATTTAGAGTCCAGCGAGTAGATGGGGTGGGCGATTGGCCCCGCCTAGGTTACGGCCAGGAGTCCTTGAATCCTGGCGGCTTCCTCGGCCCGCTGGACGGCCCACATTTGGTCTTCGAGGACGGAACTGAGCATGGCGGCCTCCCAGCGCGCGCGAAGGCTGTAAGCAGAGGCCGCATACTTGTTATGAGTACTAATCCCTCTACATCCCCATAACATATGCTCAAGAGTGGCTCTGGAGTCGCGACGCTTGCAACTGTCCGTTTTGTATATATCAGGATATATTATGTGCAATAGTGCAGGATTCGGATATGTCCTACTTTGCTACTGCCGCCATTCGACAGACTGTCTTTTTGTTAATTTTGGGTGAAGGGGCGGGAATATGCCCCGCTGTAATCTATAATGTTTTGTAATTTCATTGTATCTCGTCATTCTGTCTTCCCACTCCCACTCGTCTGCCACGCCGTAATCACCGGAGGAGGTTGGGGCAGCACTTGAGAGGGCAGCTCGGTCGGTGAGCCCTCGAGCTGCGTCATGTACAGCCCCGTTGTTGCTGTCTCCGCGATGGCATGAGCAGGCGTCCATATAATATATGTATTTCTGGGGCTTGTTCGACACCCTCCTTTGAGAATACGTAGTGCCTCCGGGGAGATGCGGCCGTTGGCAAAGTTTTTTCACTGCCGTTTAAGAGTCACGGACTATCACGGTTGCGTTTGTCTAAGCTACAGCGACGAGCGCTATGGCTACCTCTTCAGCTGTCTCGGTATTGTGGTGCGTATCGTTGCGCATGTCGTACAGCGTTTGTTGTTATCGATTACGGCTGCGGTAAACCCCCGTTTGCGCTTGTATCGAGCAGCGTCTACGAAAACTGCTTCCTTGTCATTACCGAACTTTTTTTGTATTTGTTTTGCTCTTGTCTCTCGTCTAGCTTTATTGTGTTCGGGGTGCATGTTTTTTGGCAAGGGTGGTATCGTCATTGTTTCCCTGGTCTCTTTTGGAATGTCAAACTTAACGCCGTGTTGCGTGTGATACGTTATGCTCAGTCGCTCTAGAATATGTCTTCCTGCTGGTGTCTTAGAGAGACGTTCATATTGCGCCGTACGCTGTGCCTCAATAAGCTCATTTATTGTATTGTGCAGGCCTAGCTGTAACACTTTGTCGGTGCTTGTGCTAATCGGTAGCCCTATAGCTAGTTTGAATATTTTTCGAATGAGGCAGCCAAGGTTGATCTTTTCCGGGACTTGCCATTTTAACTATGGCGCTACGTATAGTATTCTGCTTATAACGAATGCCTGTATCAACCTTATCGTGTTTTCCTCCCTCATGCCACTGTGCTTAGTTACTATCCTTTTTATGAGTCTCATTATTTGGGCTACAGTTGCACCCAGTCGCCTGAGGATTTCTCCATTGTTGCCCTTGGCTTCGATGAGCAGACCCAGTACCCTGATCCAGTCGACTATGGGTATGGTTTTTCCATCGGCTGTTCTTAACTGTATTTCTTCTCTATGAGCAAGACCTTTCAGGCAGTTGCCTGGTTTGCGACTTATACGAGTAGGTCTGTACAGCAACAGCTCTGATTTTTCCGCAGAGCAGGCTAGCCCAGTACCTTCCAGATACCGCTCTACCGTTTCGACTGCTGTTTAAAGCGTTTCCTCTATTTCGCCATCACTACCACTTCTCACCCGTAGGCGGATGTCGTCTGCATATATAGTATGATTCAGTCCTTCGATTGCTTGGAGTTTGGTTGGCAGTCCAATTAGAGCCAGATTGAATAACATAGGTGATAATACCGAGCCTTGCGGCGTACCTGCACTGCCCATATCAATTTCCTCTGAAACTAAATCCCCTATCATGATCTTTGCCTTCCTTCCCGTCAGGAAATTACGCGCGTAATTGTACGTCCGTTGTCCCAGATGTAGATAGTTTACCCTTTTCAGCACCATTGCATGGGTTACATTAGCAAAGGCCTTCTTGAGGTCTAACCCTAGAATGGCCTTTGTCGCTGTTCCCGGATTATCTATAATCTGATGTTTTAACTGTAGCATAGCGTCTTGCGTTGAGAGGTTCCTCCTGAACCCTATCATTGTGGGTGGAAGCGCATCCCGGTCCTCGAGATAGGTAGTTATCCTCTCCAGAATCACGTGCTTCATGAGTTTCCCCTCGCAAGATGTGAGAGATATGGGTCTCAAGTCCGCAATCTGCACTCGCTTGCCTGGCTAGGGTATTAACACAATTTTTGCCGTCTTCCATTGTTGCAGAATCTGTCCTGCCTTCCATGATTTGTCAATGAATTCAGTTAGCTTAGTTATAGACTCGTCATCCAAATTGCGTAGCGTTTTGTTAGTTATGCCATCTGGTCCAGGTGCTGATCTAGTTCTGAGTTTTTGCAAGACGGCCTTCACTTCTGCCTCCCCTATATCGTTGTCCAAATCATCATTTGCCAGCCCTGTGTAATCATGGTGTGTAACGGGAAGCGGTTGAGAGATGTATGTTTTGTTGATTTCATTAAGGAAATCCTGCTCTGTACCTTGATATCTTTGTATTAACCGATTAATATTGTGCCTTTCTGCCAACTTGTTTCCGTCCGGGTTTAACAAATGTCTAAGGATGGTCCACGTTTTCGCCATTCCTATCTGGTTGTCCATGCCATTACACTTTTCCTCCCACTGTTGTCTGCACAGCTGCTGGGCGTATTGCTCTATATCTCTGTTCAATTCAGCCATCTTTCTACGAAGTTTCTGGTTGTGCCTTTGATGTTTCCACCTCCGTTGTAAACCTTCCTTTGCTTCCCACATGGGGAGAAGCTTATTGTCTACATACTCTAGCTGCGCCTCCGGTGGCACCGTTTGCGTTGCGGCCTCCACGTCGCGTTTTAACTTTTCGGTCTATTCCTGAATACTCCGTATCATTTCGTCGGGCTCCTTTCTGATGTTCCGGAACTTGTCGCAATCGACAAGTTTAAGTTGTCTGCCTTTTGCTTTCCGCGGCCCTGCCCTCATCGCTATTTCAAGTATAAAATGATCGCTTCCCAAGTCATGTTGCGTATTGGTCCATTGCGTGTCCAGTGTATTTTTGGTGAACATCAAATCTGGCGTGGTATCCGCGCAGACGCTAGTACCTGTTCTTGTAGGAATCAATGGACCGGTCATGAGCGTCCAACCACAAGTTCCTGCCTTTCTGGGTTTCGATCCTGTATCTCCATGCAACGTGTGGGGCGTTGAAATCTCCTGCAATCACTAGCGCCCGGTTGCCCGTTATAGCGAGGGTTTTTCGAAACAGCGTGCGGAATTTGTGCTTTCTGCAGTTAGGACTGCTGTAAATATTCAATACAAAAAGACTGTCCTCTGTTTTTCGCGTGGGTATGAGTTCGAGGAGAATGTGATTTATTGCCTTGATTTCCGTGCCATGTTGCACCACCACGTGATTTCGCTTAACCAACGTTGCTAATACTTTTGTCTCCCCATCAGCACTGTCGAATGACTTATATCCTGACAGTTTGACCAGCCCGTGCGTTTCTTGCACCATTATAACATCCGGGGTACTGGTGTCTTTAGGATGTTGTTGAAAAGTGTATCGTTTTCGATTATATTCTCGACAATTTCATTGCCAAATCGTGTAGCTATTTTGTCTGTCCATGGCGGCGTTACAGGCTCTCTAATCCCTCGGTAGGCACCGAGGTCCTAGCGTACGGTTTAAAAGACGTCTTAACTGGGCCCCCACCACTTGACTGCGATCCCCATATTGCTAGCTTGGCGTCGAAATCAGCCACCATTTGCTGCACTTTCTGAAATATTGTCTTGCCTAGCTCCTCGATTTTGGCCTCTATGTTTGCCTCAAATCTACCTTCTTGTTGTTCGAGCTTAGTTTGCAATTTTCTTTCAATTTGTTCCATTTCGGCTTTCATGGGGTTTGCGAATTCCTTCTGTCTTTCTTGTGGCGTCGCCACTGCTTTTGGTTTCTTTACCACGCTTTTAATCGGAGCGTTCTCTGGTTTACGTTTAACAGGGGTGAGGGCTGCTACCTCTTCTTCCATTGCTGCGCCTTCTTTCTCCATTATAACTTGTGAGGTTTCCTCATTGCGTGTAACCCCTCCGTTTTTCAGAAAATCATTTTCTTCCCTGAGTTTTCTAATCTCATTCACAAATGCAACATTGTTCTGCCTGATCTGCGCCAATTCGTTCTCTAGCGCTTTAATCCTACATTGAAAAGCAGCCTCTGCCTCCGCGCGCGCCCCGGAAGCTACATCAGCCCAGCTCACCTAGAAGGGTCCCACGGTGCCACGGACGCCGCTCGGTCCTTTTGAGCTTTGGGATCCTCCTCCCTTCTTTGACCGGGGAGACCCGGTAATGCCGGTCTTGGGTCTGGACCTCGATCTGGACCTCGATCTGGACCTCGACTTGGATCTCGACATAGATGTGGTGGTAGTAAACGTAGAGCGGTTTTTGTTTTGTGCCTGAAGCTTGAGAAAGCTTCTGGTCCGGATGCGTCCCACGTCCGATGTTCCGATCGTTGACCTGAGTCGCCCAATCTTTGCCTGTGAAGTGCTTTCGCTTTCGTCTCGTAGTAAAGCGCTTCTTCTTCCTCCCGTCAGGCTCGTTCCCAGCGGCGTCGTTTCACTAGGTACGGTACCTTAAATCTGGCCTTGCAATGGCGATCTGCCGTAGGGTGGTCTTTGCCACGCAGCTGGCACTTAACTTCGCACTCGTGCTCCTGCGGTGGGTTCTCAGTGCCACACCCTCTGCATATTCTGCTATTCGGGCTCGGGCAGACGTGAGCTCTGTGACCGAGGCGTCACACTGGTAGCACACGTCTATTTTCTTGCAGTATAGTGAGCACTTGACCAGTGCTATTCCGTAGCTCACATAACTTGGAACGCGATGCCCATCGAAGAGGACGATGACGTTCGTGGTGTTTCCCATCCTCTTGGCCATGAGGACTGTCGGATTTCTCGGGGTTACTAGCATTTCCACGATCTTTCTTGGAGACACGTCCTGCGTTACTCCTCGGATCACCCCTTTAGATGTGTCTTCCGGAGCTGACTCGTACGCATTAGCTTCGAATTCTTTGTCCCCAATCTTCAGTTGAGTGATGGGTCTATTTTTCGGCGCGCTCCTCTGATGGTGTGCTGACCGCTAGAATGTTCTGTTTGTAGTTGGCACATACCGTGTCTTCTTCCGATTCATTCCTGGGTATTTTAGCGGCGTTGGCGACGCAGCATTCTAGTCGATTGATCCTGTAGTCAGTAACCTTGAAGCCGTCACGTGGGCGCACAATTATCTTGTAATCTTCCTTCGGCAGACGGGGCATCCTGCTCGCAGCCACAATTTGTCTTGCTCTCTGTCTCTTCCTGCACCTATTACTGACCGCGTTCTCGCTTGAGAAGTGCGTTTCTTGGTCCTTGGCTTCATGCGTTGTGGTTTCTTTGTTGGCTCGTCCTATTCTGTTCACAAGGCGCCAACCTGCTTCATTCTCATACTCTTGTTGCGTGATATCTTCGCCATCCATGCTCATCGTTGCCATCCTGTGGCATTAATCCGATAAGACGCCGCCTTGAAGGGGCTCAAGACGCCAGCGTCCGTGGGCTAGGCCAAGCGCATTATGCACAGCAGCAGGAGGCAACGGCGTCGTGCGTTCGTCGGCGTTACAAAAATGTGGTCAGTGTGCCGAACATTAAGCGTCCACCTACTTGAGAGTGGTATCGCGGGGTTCCGTGGAACTTCCACTTTCTTCATTATAAGAAGGCGTCCGTCAATTCTTCGATTTAACGCTGAGAATCACTGAAAATCTGCGGAGCCGACGCGACATGCGTGTCAGCACTCCGAGGCCCCCTGGCGGTCTCTTCCAGACACTTGTACATAATAATAATATCTGGCGTTTCACATCCCAAAAGCATGGTATGATTACCAGAGATGCCGTAGTGTGAGGCTCCAAACATTTTGACCATCTCGTGATTTTCAACGTACACTGACATCGCGCAATACACGGGTCTTCATAATTTAGCTTCCCGGGTCAGCAGCCGAGCATCGTCACCAGTACAGAACCGCTGCACATGAACGCTTGTACTTAGTTTTACCTCGTATGTATTCTGGTTCACGCCAGGGGCTATGCTTACGTAGGTATAATTACACAGCCCGAGCTAGATGCCTACCGAAGCTTTCGCGTAGGTAGAATGCCAGCCACTCTTAACAGTACCATGCCTCCTCAGGGTGATGCAAACGCCAAATTACAAATTCCATTTAACGAATGAATGCTGCTATGCGCGTTGTTCTGTCAGTGATTGCGTCACTCATTTCATGGGTGGTGCAATCACCCATGGAATAAGTGCGAATCAGAGGTGAATATTTGCTGATCACACATATATCCTATTTACTTAGGAATTGCCTAATTTGTGTTATGAACCACCAGATAGCTAACTTTTCTGAGAAATAGGCTTGAAACGCACGCCAGCGCTTGAGCATCTTTTTAAATTCGAAGCGATCCTTAGCGAACTGCGGTGACTTTGAGCGTATCTATCTATCTATCTATCTATCTATCTATCTATCTATCTATCTATCTATCTATCTATCTATCTATCTATCTATCTATCTATCTATCTATCTATCTATCTATCTATCTATCTATCTATCTATCTATCTATCTATCTATCTATCTATCTATCTATCTATCTATCTATCTATCTATCTATCTATCTATCTATCTATCTATCTAGCTTGCTAGCTAGCTAGATAGATAGCTAGATAGATAGAGCTAAAAGCCGCCTACGACTTTTAGCTCTCCTAGCTGTTTGAATAATGGTATCGACACCAAGCTTGGTATGACACAACATGACTGTATGACGAACATATGTAACTAGTTGTAACAAGAAAATCAGGATATGTATGTCATGACTGTGATTATTTACATTTCATGCTCTTGCTGCTCTGGCGGTGGTTTAATTCACATGACATGTTGCAAAACTGGTATGGCATGACATGATTGCTTCGCAAACAAAAGCAACAGACAGATCCCAACATAAAGATTATGATATGCGTGTCATGTAACAACATGACTACATGCCACGCTCAAATTGAGCTCCGGAAATTTCGTTATTGTCACATATACTAATTTGGTATTACTGTACGTGAATGGATGACGAAGACATGTGACTGTGTAAAACATCATAATCAAGAGATGCGTGTCTTGTAACAACATGAGTACAAGCCACACTCAAGATGCGATTGCGGCCGTTTTGCTAGCTGCACATATGCCAAATTTGGTATTACGTGACGTCAATGGATGACAAAGGTATGTGACTGGTTCAAACATGATAATTATGAGATGCGTTTTATGTGATAACATGACTACACGCCCCAGTCAAGGCGCCAGTACACTTCGACGCGACACGGCCCACGTGCGCGTCGGCATTCGTTTCGTCGCGTCGCGCCAGCGTTGACACGACAGTCGCCGGTCCTTCCACATACACGCATGCATGCGTCCTTCCACATACACGCATGCACGCGCCGCGCCGCGTTGGTTTGACGCAGGCGCTTTTCAGTGCGTCCGGCGTTCCTGCGTGACGAAAACAGGCAGACGCAGTACTGTCTGGGTAACGTAGCGGGTTTGAAATGCAGCATGTCACATTTCGCGCCTGTTGATATCGGGCGTCGCCGACGAACGGTGGTAGCGCCAGCCGCGCCTGGCGTCAAACTTTAGAGTTCTCATGTTTTGCTAACGTATAGCGTCGCTGTGTTCAGCATGCGCGCGCGTAAATACTACGTCAAAGTATATTGGGCCCGTCATGATCCTTCGCGGCTGTTTCGCTAGCTCTATATATACGGCATTTGGTGTTACGTGATGTCACTGGAAAACAAAGGAATATGGCTAGTGCAAACATGATAATCATGGCGCGCGTGCCCTGTAAAAACTTCAGAACATGCAACGTTCTTAGAGTGCTCGCGGCCGTTTCGCTAGGTTCACAAATACTAAATTTCGCATCACGCTACGTGAATAGATGAGAAAAGGAAACGACACATCCAAGCATGATAATCATGACACTGATGTTGTGTACAGCATAATTTACCTAAGCCTCGTGACGTTGCAGTGATTTTAAATTGACATACTGAATTTCCTCATTCGTGCTTCGCATATCATCGATTCCAACTGTGCGTAGGAAATGCCAATTTTTTCATAAAGACTTTCCACAAGTCATTCATTACGACTGTGCACGTTAATGGCGTAATACTGCACGGCAGAAGAGCCTAGGCGTGCATGGCATCGCAACATGAGAATTTGTCAAGAAGAGGGTGGTTTTAATCCTCAAACCTTTTCAAAATGGCTCAGGCGCCATTATTTATCATAGTGATGACCATCAACCGCCGCAGGTCTACAAACTCGTCTACCACGCCACTCTGATTAGTTTTTAGAAAGCCGTAAGCAAACAAAATAAAATTTTTCATCAGATTTACCTAGTTCTCAGCCAATTCCATAGCATGCGTTAGTGTGATGATGAAAATGCCTTCACTATGACTACTGCCTATTCAGGAGAATTAGCCAAGAATTGAGGATATAAAATTTAAGGCCTTTAAAGTGATTCAAAATTTTAACAAAAGGAAAATAGGGCAATCGTAATAGCAGAAAGAGTGCAATAATTCTTTTGTTTCCGATCCGACTAGACAGAATAGTACATATCTTGAATTCAAATTGCAACAAACCTGAACGCGTTTAAAATTGATGTTTAGAATTGGCTTGATTATAAAATAATAAGAAAAATACAAATAGGTATTTAGAGGTGAATTGATTTTACTTTTATGAACATAACTGCAAACGTCATCAAAGGCGTTGCCGTGGCTGTAGCCAAGAACCGAAGCACCAAAGGAGAGTATATTATCAATGTTGAAGGGCAGCCCAATGGTAGAAAATGGAATGACAAGGAGACGTTTTCGTCACAGTCTGTAATGGTGATATGACAAGAATTATAGCTCTATTGACTCTATATCTGAACAAAAGCTTCGTAAGGAAGATATCACAAGGCCAGCCCAGTGTGAATATAAAAAATATTACGGTGGACACGACACTGTAATCAAGTTAGCAATAATTCCAGTTGTCTAGTATGACACCGGTAGGTTTTCCATTGATATTTTAAATGTCTAAGTTCAGTGTATGGTGTTAATGATCCTATGGCATCTGCCCTGACTGAAAATGTTTGATATCTTATCGCCGTTATACCGGCCAGTACCCGATGAACAGAAAGTATTGACTCATTTATTCTCGCTCGAGCTAACATCTCCACCATTTAATTTAGCTCTAGTCCGAAATGTCCAGGTACCCATAGCAACTTTAAGAACTTCATTTGTGGAGGAATCAGAGTAAGGAATGTCTTTAAGGAATGTGATATAGATTAAGCTGTGAGCGGCGTGTATAGAGACAGATTCTGTAAATATTATAGCAGTATGGCTATACAATCTTAGTTTTTGTAGTGCTAGAACAAGCGCCAAAAGTACGTGAAGTCTAATAGCATTACTGAAAAGGTGCAGACAATTGAAAGACAGAAAATACTCACTCCTGCTTTTTCGTTTATTACAGAAGCATCAGTGCCTATTACATTAGTTTTTCCCACGTCTGCAAGATAATCTTACATGCGGCTATTTAGAACCCAGTGTGATTAAAATTTAGGCCTATAGTGGAAAATCTTATCACACTCTATGACAAAATTTTGATTTGGCTCCTTTGCTGCTGGTAAATCTTGAATTTTCACGTTTTATCTGCCTAGTTGCTTCTGAGCAAAAATAATTTTTGGTGTATGAAAACGTGGCAAATGAGCAACAAAAAAGTTTCTGTGTTGTTAATGAATGCACATTCTGAGCGTCCCAACGATTAGCTATGAAGTTTTAGTTATGTATGAACACCAGGATACGGAATAGACAAAGCGAAGTTGGTAAGTGCGTTCCCTGATATAGATCATTGTTCGCAACAAACTTTCCAGACTCTCTTTCTTCTTCTAAGAACTCGTACTAGGTCCTGTGCTGCCTCATTCAACGGGATAATTTTTCGCGTAGTAGACACCCTGCAAATATATTTGCTGTAGCCGTAAGAGTGCATCAAGCGCGCTCTATGACTACTGCTTCGTCAGCTTACATGGTAACTGCTCTACGTCTTCTGCGTAGGGCTGCAATTTCTACCCTAGTTGTGCCATTTCATCAGAAAGCCCAGATATATTTATTTACCACTATCTTCCAAGTACTAATACGTAAATTATTTTCTCAAGGATACATACCAATAGCACCTTAATATTGTTAGACGATCAAGTGATTTTGGCAGAATAGTTTATCAGTAAAAGAATGGCATGTTCTGAGTTTGTGAAGCTCCACCGGCTAACCTTTCTTAACTGGCAACATATCAGAACCATGTTCTTGCGTAGAGTAGAATATATCATTGATAGCAACAATCCTATAATATTCAAAGCTGCCACTCTGGCTAGTTAAATAAACAGAGTTTGGCTGTGGACAACGGTTGTCTGCGTCCGTTCCTATTAGTCTTTCGTCATGGTCGCACTCCCCACAGCAAAAATTGTCCTTATTTTAGAGTCGATACACCATGAAGTATGCTTGTAGGCCATACTGTTTCAGTGCTACTGCATTTAGTCAATTGTAGCGCGAAGTCAGAAACAGTAATTCGGTATTCGGCTCTAACGCTAGCGTTCGCTTGAAATATCCATAATGTAGAAAAAATAAACTGGCCTTACACTTGAGCAAACACGGTACTTAACGAGTGCGTGTTGGCTGGATACGATCCGGAAATTGCAGGCTGGCTAATTGCGTTTACAAATATCTTCTAATGTGAATTTTCGAGAAGCACAGTAATTAGATTATCTCCTCTATACATTACTGTGGACGGCGCTATCATCTCGTAAGTCAAAAGTGAATCAAAATCAGTCTGCTCGAATTAATGCGTGTCGAAATATATGTCATCGCAATTTTCGTAGCTGCGCGAACAGCACGTGCCAGTTTTTTTGCAGCATATAAAAGGAATACGCATACGGGCTTGTAGTTAATCCAACATTTGCATCCAACATTTGCCGTGACATCTGGTGGAGGTGCTGCTTCGTTCATGTACCGGATGCCCCCGTCAAGCCGCGAACCCAGCCCCCGTCGCGCAGAAGACACCGACGCCAACCAAAAGCAGCGAACAAGCCGCCGACAGCAAGGTCTCCCACCGGAGTACGGCCTTCTACAAGACAAGGCGCGGAAGAACAAGACCATGATCTCGACTGCAGCGACAATGACAACCGGAGCGTCCCAGCCCGCGATCGTCATTCATCAACCCAGGGAACCTCCAACGTTCCATGGCTCATCGTTTGAAGACCCGGAAACCTGGCTAGAAACATACGACCACGCGGCCGCCCTCAACCACTGGGACAACGAAGAAAAGCTCCGTCGTCTGTACTTCTACCTGGAAGACACCGCAAAGACCTGGCTAGAGAATCGGGAGTCAACGCTCCGAACGTGGGATGTCTTCTGCGGTGCATTTCTGCAAACGTTCGCGAGCGTCGCTCGCAAAGAGAGGGCCGCTGCTCTACTCGAGACCCGGGTTCAACTACCAAATGAAAAGATTGGAATTTTCACAGAGGGGATGACCCGCCTATTCCGTCACGCTGACCCAGACATGCCTGAGGAAAAGAAAGTTCGTTTCCTCATGCGAGGGGTCAAACAGGAGCTCTTCGCGGGACTAATGAGGAATCCACCGAACACCGTCCAAGAATTTGTATCCGAGGCGACCACCATCGAAAAAACCCTGGACATGCGCACCAGACAGTATAATCGTCGCCTGACTCCAGAATGCGCTGCTGCTCAAGCCAGTGACTCCGACGACCTGCGGGAAACGATCCGAGCGATCGTGCGGGAAGAGCTGCGCAAACTGTTGCCTTCGGCGCAGCCTCAAGTGGATTCGATCACGGACATTGTGCGAGAAGAAGTCCGGCAATCGCTTCAAATTCCCCACGCACCGCTGCCCGAGCCGGAAGCTATGAGGTACGCCGCTGCACTGCGCCACAACGCTCCTCCCCGTCCACGCCAAAACGCCGCCCCATCGCACTTCCGTCGACAGACGCCACCACCGCCATCACCCCTACCGACGTCATACCGTTCGCCAGCGGCCCAGCGCAGTGCACCGAGAAAGACTGACGTCTGGCGCACCCCTGACCCTCGCCCGCTCTGCTACCACTGCGGCGAGGCCGGACACACATACCGCCGTTGCCAGTACCGACAGATGGGACTGCGTGGCTTCGCCGTCAATGCACCGCGTCCACAGCCTGGAGAACGACCAGGTGACATTGCCGACTACCTGACTGGAACTCGGTGGACAACACGAAGCCCTTCGCGTTCGCTGTCGCCCAGCCGCCACACGTCACCGCACCACTGGCAGTACTCTGGCCCAACGCGGGGCCGGTCTCCTAGCCCGTATCCGGGAAACTAAGGGCATCAACCGGTGGAGGTGCGGTTGCTGTGCGACGAACTACCGAAGATCCTCTGACGACGACGACGCCGTGACGGAGCTTTCCGAACACAACGCCAAACAGGCAAAGCCCTGACGACGAAAGCTCACTTACCGAAGGTGGCCTGACGACGCAACATGGAAGCAGCGGAACAAGCCGACGCAGCCGTGACCCGACGCCACGCCCTAACTGTAATGCGAGACGGCGAACTAGCGACCTCGACGTTCTTATCGACGGCCAAAGTGTGACCGCTCTCGTCGATACTGGAGCCGACTACTCTGTCATCAGTGGGTCGTTCGCCGCGAAGTTAAAAAAAGTTAGGACAGCTTGGAAAGGCCCTGAAATCCGCACAGCCGGAGGCCATCTCGTAACGCCTGCAGGAATCTGCACAGCGAGAGTCACCATTAACGGCCGTATTTATCCTACAGACTTCGTAGTCCTACAGCGTTGCTCAAGAGATGTCATCCTTGGCATGGACTTCTTATGCCTCCATGGTGCTGTCATCAACCTAAAAACAAAGTCGATAACGTTATCCACAGAAGAAGCACTACCACCGCGCACGCCATCAGAACACCATGCCTTGAATGTGCTGGAAGAAAAAGTCACCATTCCGCCTCGCTCAAGCGTCATTATTTCAGTCGGCGCTCCTAAATCACCCGACTTGGAAGGCGTCGTTGAAGGCAGTCAGCATCTACTGGTCACCCGAAATATTTGCGTCGCAAGAGGAATAGCAGAGCTGCGGGGAGGCAAAGCAACGGTTATGCTCACGAATTTCAGCAATGAGTACAAACATGTGAACAAAGGAACAACGGTCGCATACATCGAAGAAATTGTCGAAGCCACCAGTGCTTTCACCCTCGCCGATTCTGCGGAACCTGCTCAGAGGAACCAAGCCCCTCCCATAGCTTTCGACGTCAATCCCAGACTTCCGAACGATAAGCAAGAACAGCTCAAGGCCCTGCTCCTGCAGTACGAAGATTGCTTTTCGTCGTCATCGAAAATTCGGCAGACCCCAATGACGAAACATCGCATCATAACCGAAGAAAATGCCAGACCACTACGTCAGAGTCCGTACAGGGTTTCGACGCGAGAACGTGAGGCCATGAAGAAACAAGTTGATGAAATGCTGCGGGATGACATTATCCAGCCGTCCAAGAGTCCATGGGCATTCCCCGTGGTGTTAGTGAAGAAAAAGGATGGGACCCTACGTTTCTGCGTCGATTATCGTCGCCTGAACAAAATCACAAGAAAGGACGTGTATCCTCTCCCACGAATAGACGACGCACTTGATCGGCTACATAACGCCAAGTACTTTTCGTCAATGGACCTCAAGACTGGCTATTGGCAATTCGAAGTCGACGAAAGAGACTTAGAGAAGACGGCGTTTATAACACCGGATGGCCTCTTCGAGTTTTAGGTGATGCCCTTCGGCCTTTGCTCAGCGCCTGCAACTTTTCAACGCGTTATGGATACAGTACTGGCAGGATTGAAGTGGCAGACTTGCCTTGTTTACTTGGACGACGTCGTCGTGTTTTCCTCGAGTTTCGACGAGCATCTTCGGCGCCTTGAAGCTGTACTTCAAGCCATCAAGACTTCCGGACTGACACCGAAGCCAGAAAAGTGCAGATTTGCGTATGAGCAGCTCTTGTTTCTGGGGCACGTTATCAGCAAGTCTGGAGTTCGTCCCGATTCACGGAAAACAGCCGCCATCGCCGACTTCCCGCCGCCCACTGACAAGAAAGCCGTGCGCCGATTTCTGGCCCTGTATGCCTATTATAGGCGGTTCGTGAAAAACTTCGCCCGCATCGCCGATCCTCTCACTAACCTTACCAAGGCCGACGTGGAGTTTAAGTGGGAAACGCCGCAGGAACACGCTTTCCAGGAGCTGAAACATCGCCTCCAGACGTCTCCGTTACTTGCCTACTTCGACGAATTCGCCGAGACAGAAATACATGCTGACGCAAGCAGCGTAGATCTTGGCGCCGTTATTGTGCAGAGGGCTGACGGACTTGAAAGTGTTATTAGTTACGCCAGCCGATCGCTATCCAAAGCAGAAGCAAATTATTCTACAACAGAAAAGGAGTGCCTCGCCATCATCTGGGCTACGTCGAAATTTCGCCCCTACCTCTACGGCAGACCCTTCAAAGTTGTGAGCGACCACCACGCATTGTGTTGGCTAGCCACCTTGAAGGACCTTTCAGGTCGCCTCGCACAATGGAGCCTGAGACTTCAAGAATATGACATTACTGTCATTTACAAGTCCGGCAAAAAACACTCCGACGCCGACTGTCTCTCTCGTGCGCCTGTCGACCAACCGCTACCCGACGACCCGCATGACGACTACTTCTTAGGAACGATAACTACCGACGACTTCGCTGAACGACAGAGGGCCGACCCGGAACTTAACGCCCTAATAGAATACCTCGAAGGCAGGACCGCCGAAGTCCCGAAGGTATTCAAGCGCGCACTTGCGTCGTTCTTTCTACGAAACGGTCTTCTACAAAAGAAAAACTTTTCACCGCTTCGAGCTAAGTACCTCCTTGTCGTGCCTTCAGCTCTGCGAGCAGAACTCCTGGAGGCCCTGCACGACGATCCGACGGCAGGGCGCCTCGGTGTTTCTCGCACGCTCGCGAGGATACAAGAAAGGTACTACTGGCCACGTCTTACCACCGACGTCACTCGTTATGTGAGAACATGCCGGGACTGTCAGCGACGCAAGACACCGCCGACAAGGCCACGGGACTTCTGCAGCCAATTGATTCACCTTGCCGACCTTTCCAGCAGATTGGTATGGACCTACTGGGGCCGTTCCCGACGTCGGCTTTCGGAAACAAGTGGATCGTGGTAGCTACCGACTACCTCACCCGCTACGCCGAGACAAAAGCCTTGCCAAAAGGCAGTGCATCCGAGGTAGCTAAGTTCTTCGTCGAAAATATCGTCCTACGTCACGGCGCCCCGGAGGTCCTTATTACCTACAGAGGAACGGCATTCACTGCCGACTTGACTCAAGCGATCTTGGCATACAGCCAAACAAACCACCGCCGGAGGGCAGCGTACCACCCACAGACCAACGGCCTCACCGAGCGGCTTAACAAGACGATCGCCGACATGCTGTCAATGTACGTCGATGTCGAACACAAGACGTGGGACGCCATTCTTCCGTATGTGACCTTCACATACAACACGGCGGTGCAGGAGACGACGCAGATATCTCCATACAAATCGGTCTACGGAAGGAGCCCGGCAACGACGCTCGATGCCATGTTACCGAACGTCACCGACGAAGAAAACCTCGATGTGAACGAGTACCTTCAACGCGCTGAAGAAGCCCGACAACTTGCGCGTCTCCGTATCAAGAATCAACAGACGACCGACAGCCACCGTTACAACCTTCGACGACGGTTCGTGGAATACCAGCTCGGTGAACGTGTTTGGGCGTGGATGCCGATACGCCGACGTGGACTAAGTGAAAAGCTTCTGCGACGGTACTTCGGACCATACAGGGTGGTTCGACGTCTCGGCCCACTTGATTACGAGGTTGTCCCCGACGGCATCATGAACTCTCAACGACGCCGATCGCGACCTGAAGTCGTCCATGTCGCGCGCCTCAAGCCGTTTCATGCGCGTTAACAAACTGAACCAGTTTTTTTGTAATATTGTTGTATCGTAATTTATTCATTGTACTTTCTTGCATTATTATTGTACTTTCATCTTTAGTTAAAGCATCGGGACGATGCCTTTTTTGAGAAGGGGGGCAATGCCACGTTCCATTTCCCAAGTTTTTGTTATCGTCCCAAAACACCACACGATTCTCAGCGCAAACCGCGCCTGCAGTTTTCCAGAAGGTTCCGGACTGTAGTAGATCATTTCGATAAGATCACGCCCACTGTGCGAATGGTACTGATCGTTCTGGAACCTACGCCACCGCCAGCGATAACGCTAGAACATTCGACGGCAAGAGTATAAATGCCGACGCGCTTCGCCGCCTGTCAGTTGTTGATCGAAGGCCGACGCTGCGTCCGCCGCTATCAGTCCGAGACTGCTATCTGTGCAAGACTGCTGCTGTAATTAGACTTTCCCTTTACCGGGCACAGGTTAGCCCAAATAAACAGTTAAATCCCAACAAGAAATTTCCTGTCTTCGGCCACGTCACGACCCCGTGACAATATTCACGGCCGCATATTCTACGCTTCACAAAAATCGAAGCGTTGTTGACACCACAGGAATAAAAAACGAGAAACGTGCTGGTGAGCGTAATGAGCAGTGTTGGTTTGTTGTTACCGCAAACATATATCTCTGCGCATTCAAGAATGAAACACTACAAATAGGTGATGTCTCATATTGTCAAATGCTTCTTAATCATGCCACAATCATCCACCAAGCTTCCATCATGCCACCTTCATCAACATTGCTCAATAAGCCTTTCACCAAGCACGTATTGCCTCGCCACCATCAGCCGCCATTTTCCACCGTCCCCATCATTAGCTCACCATCATTACCACCGTCTGCCACTATTTTTTCCCTCTAGCCGTCATTAGCCGGCACTTTCCACCGACACCACAATTGGCTCGCCACCACCATCTGCCATCACTTTTTCCTCTGTCGCCTTCATCAGGCATTATGCCCACTAAAGTTTCCACCATATTCACTAATATTTCCACCACATCCACTATTTTTTGCATCATACCCACCAATAATTCCACCATCCAGCAACCCAGGATTTTCTCTATCTCTTCATCGACGGCGACAACTTTGTTTCACACTGATAGGAAAGCTACGGAGGTGGACCTTCTGCACATGTAGCACTAGGTGATGTAGTCCATTTCGACGCGCGTATCGCAACGCTGTGAAAAGCGATGGGGGCGCACTATCAGCGTTTTATGTAGAAGCAGACGCCGTTTAGCGTTTAGGGGCACGTAAACTGGCGGAAATTTTTCGGGCGTTTAAAAAACACAGAGGCACAACAGGTAATATAAAATAAATACAATTATCTGATAAGTACGAGCTGCGACCATTCTCAAATAATTCCACGTAGAAAATAAAGGAAGAACATTCATATATTAGCTCGAAAATACGGGCACTACTTTGGAAATACCTTCACTGGTGATAGAATGCACGTGGTTTGGCTCTGTAGCTTTCCCTTCTGTGCCAAGAAAAGTTGTCGACGAGTATAGTTTTGGCGCTGCTAGAAGTTGTGAGTGACGCCAGCGTTTGGGGCAAAGGGTCCATTATACTTCAACATAAAGTTGACGCACGCGCACGCTGGGCGAAGCGACACTGCGGAAGCAAAACGCAAGTGCTCTATCGTTTGACGCCAGGTGCTACCAGCGCGAGCAGCCACCGTCAGCGCAGCCCAGCCGCAACCAGTGCAAGATGCGACATGCTGCATTTAGCGCCGGCGACGTTACCCATACTGCACTGCGTCTTCCTCTCTTCGTGACGGAGGAACGCCGGGCGCGCTCAAACGCCTAGCGTCAAAGCAACGCTGCGCGGAACGTGCCTGCGAGTATATGGCAGACAGATCAGCGCCTTGCGTGGCATTTTTGGCGGGACACGACAAAACGAACGCCGGTGCCCACGCGCGCCGGGTCACGTTGAAGTGTATTGGCGCCTTAAGATCACCACCTGTGGGGGTGTTAAAGGGCCACTCACCAGGTTTGACCACTTTGAGGTGATGAGCGCAATGCGTAGACGAGGCGTTCATGATCACGTCTGCCAAAATTTGCAACGCTACGCGCCACGGAAATGGGTCAAAGTTCAAGATGAACGCTGCTCCCCCTCCCCTCTTCCGGCGCGCGCTCAGAGAATGAGGGCATAATGTGCGCGTATGAATGACCCTACGTGCGCGGCAATGACGTAGAGGACTCTGGTCGGATGTTGGAGACAGCGGCACGTGCTATCGCGAAAACTATTCAAAACGGCATGCGTAGTTTATGTAATCTGTTGAAAAGGTCAATGAAACTCTTGGTTAGTAATGAGACGCAATAAGAGAATGTAAACGTCTTTTTTTCATTTTGCTCCCGCGAATTGCAATGAGATGCAGGGCTAATGTGTCGGCGTTTCACATGCATTCGTGTCCTTATGTTGAGCGCATGGAGCAGATGACCACCGTAAACGCTCCTACGCGTTCGCGCAATCATTCTGCTCAT
Source organism: Rhipicephalus microplus (assembly GCF_013339725.1). NCBI lineage: Eukaryota > Metazoa > Arthropoda > Arachnida > Ixodida > Ixodidae > Rhipicephalus > Rhipicephalus microplus. The sequence goes on from NC_051171.1 coordinate 69,129,284, forward strand.
CTATTCTACCGCGTCTAAGCCAGCTTTTCCAAACAATCCCGAAAAAAGAGGCAAAAGACCACAAAAGAACGCTGGTCAACAAAGCAACGCCGCTCGCATGCTCGGGGGTTGGTCTTGTTTGGACACGTAATACGCATGTCACCTCTCAGTTGGATGCCGGAGAGGGTGCGGAAGAGATTTGGCTTGCGAAGGCAATGCGGTGGAGTCGCAAGGGTTTCGATCTCACCTCCTCTCATACTCGTTGCGCGCCGCTTCAAAACCCTATTTTCTCGGCTCGTCATGAACCGATTGAAAAAACTTTTATGGCAAAAGGCTCTCCATTGGACACCCAACAACTTCCACTGTCTAACTAAAATTTGGTATGGGGACTGATGAGTGGTCCTTTAAGGCGTTTACGAAATTGCCCTTCTACTTTTGAGAGGTACTGAATGGGATGGACGACTAGAAACGACACGTTGAAGGAACTATTCGTGGATCTCACGGTCCTTTTGTGAGAGGACATGGGTATATATAAAATACGTATATTTAACGCATACACAGCACAGCACCGTCCCGCGGTGGATAGCGTGCCAGTGATCGTATGTAGCGGGTCCAGAGGTGATGGATTTAACTCCCGTTGACAATCTTCTTGTCATTGTTCTCTGATTGTGTGTATCTCATGAAGTCACTTCTCTGACGGAAATGCGTCACTTAAGTCTTGGTAGGCCTCAGCATACAATCCTTTTGTGTGAATAAAGCCACTCTGGTATTCTCGCTCTTCAGCTGTTTACAGCGATGATCCCCAGAGGCATGCCCAGCCCAAGCAGCGCAATGGCTGCAGGAACTAAATTTATTTTGAAACCTGCTTATAGCTGTAAGGCATTAATAATTAAGAATCACTGCCTGAAATAAACAATAGTTTTTTTCTACTTAGGTGCCCACCACCATCACCACCCATTCCGAAGCACGCTTTCTTTTCTTCTGTAGAAACGTGCCAGGAAAGTGACATTCTGTGGGCGTAAGTTCACCCGCTCTAAATGACACTAAATTCTCTATTGTGACCAGAGTATTACCAAGTGAACTGAATATTTGACCTGAATTATAATATTGATTTTCACACTGTCCGGTGATACAACGTACTGCTCGACAATATGCTATCTTTTATATTGCCCAGGTGGACAACTTTACGTCGAGCAATTATTATTTCTTCAGTAGTTTTTTTCTTTTCTTAGCTAATTAGGATACTGACGTAAATCAAATCAGTGATATTGTACTTTGCTGGTACGTTGAAAATGATTCTGTAATTGCTTTGATGAACTCTGTATAAGCCCATGCTTTCTTCAGCTTATACAAAGCTATCAGATCAAATTTCAGAGGTAACATACCAGCGTAGCATGTGTGACATACCTATGGAAAAAATAAGAAAGCACACGCCAGCATCGTTGTGACTCAGTGTCTCAAATATTTTGCGCATGCCTTTATGGCACTCTAAACACAAGCATCTTGTATAAAAACGCCCTGTCTGCTCCTTAGTGGCAGCGTTGAAAACTCAGATTGCAGTGCCAATTGCGCATGTAATTTGTTAAGCTATATTCCACCCAGATGAATAGACCAGCTGGGTATCTAAGCATGAGTGGCACCAAACACCCACAGACAGGTGTGCACATATACACTCAAGTAACAGCAACGCTGACAAGGACAAGCAATGAGAAATAATTATTGAAATAAATAGATATATATAAATATCTGTACTATAAAAAACACACTGGTAACGCATCTGTACAAACATAGGTTTTAGTGATGTAATATGATTAAGCTTTTACTGTAGATCCCTTAAGTAGGAAACATCTTTATTTACAGTAATGTTTATAGAAATAAAATGATTGGAAGAATTTTTTGCGAAATTTGTGCATATGGTGTCTCTGAATAAAAAAGACAGACATTGAAAATTCATTACAGTTACGCAGAGATGTCGGCCTGAGATTGTGCGCACGGGCCTGCTGCTCTGCGCAGAATAAGATAGCAAAATTATTTGGTACAACGTGTCAAACAAGTAAGGTAAAGAAATGTATTTTTGTTTTTAAGTGTCATGCAACTGTCCTTCTTACAGCCATCAAGATGAACGACTTTCTTGGGATGAACCTCCTTGTGGCAGTAGCCATCGCCATCGTTAATACAACGTAAACGTGCCGTCAACTAGGTTCGCTAGACAAATAACATATTTTACCAATATCGGACAAAATGTAGCACATGAAATTACTTGTACAAGGTTTTAAATGAGCAGCCATAAAAATCAAGTGTTGGGAAGGTGATGTCGGTGGGTTGAAGTGGTGACAGCGGTGAAGTAAAACACTGCTGAACACAGTCACACATTTAAGTCTAGCGGCGCGTGACGGCACCTTTGTGAGACCACGTAAGCGCAGAAACAAATATAGTGGTTATTCAGTGAAGCAATACCAACGCTAAATCTCAGTTCCAAGCAGACAATACGACCTTTTTTAGATAGGTGATTATGATCATGTCCTTACGATGTTGCACACAGCAGACCTTAGCCAGCCTCGCATGCTCTTGGATTCGTCGGCGAAACCGAAACTGAGTGATCACCTGCTTAGCAGAGGAGGATAAAAGACAAGCGAACACAGAGCGCTGTGGTGATGTAACGTGAGAGGTGAAAAGTATTGTAGCAGGAAAGCAAAGTAAGTCAGCTCGAACTCACGAGAAGGAAAGCGTAGGAAGAGAGCAGCCACCGAAAAATCATGACACTGCATGAGCGGAGGTACGTTTTCGGCGGCAACAAACACATCAATCCAGTGTTGCTCGCTATTGTTCGTTTCCTGGTGGTGTTATGCGCCGCACTCTAAAATATGGAGGCGTGTCGCGGCAGCGTATAATGATAAGAGGGAATGAATGCAAACACATGGCTCATTCGATGCAGTATTCTAGTGTCCACGGCTGCATCAATACAATTTGCCGCGTCCACAACGCATTATTCACACCAGGCATGTTACTCAAGCCGTTCTGTTTTATTCAGGTACAGCTCTTTTGCTGTGGAAAAGTTCAGGTCCACATTGTCTTGGCTACTCCATATGAATAAGTTCTCCAGCAAAAAAAAAAAATCTGAAGGATACCCAGAAATGAACAGTAAGCAAAAAAAACACATATTAGAACACTGAAACTAGTTGAAATGACATGTCAATGAACAGTGTGCTTGCAGCAGTTCCCACTGCCAAAAGATGTTCACATGCACATCTTTTTATTTCTACTGGTAGTATATGCACTAACACATCATTTCATATATTTCACTCCCTGACTGTTACTGTATACCACACTGTATACCCCAAGCGTTTATCTAGCCCGGTCTCCACTAAGAAGTTGATCAGGAAAATGTTCGCCTTTTTCTGAATAGGCATATTAGGCCAAGGTACGAGTAATTTTTTATATGAGGAGCCGTCTTTTCAAACTTGCTACTTTCTCCCAAATTTTTCTCTTCCATTTTCTACTCCTACTCTCACTATGTGCACTAACCAATAATTTCATATATATCAACCCTTCCTTCTCCTGATTGTAGCACGAAATAGCGGAGTTGCTCGAAGGATATCAAGCTTACCGGTTGGGCCGCACGCGATCTCCGACACCAGCGTAGCTCTCGCCGACTGGTCCGGCCTCCGCGACCTCCTGACGCCGTGCCGCTCTCGCCTTGTAATGTTCCGTCCTCGGACATCTTCAACCGGCTCATAACTTTCCTATAACCTTCTTTTCCTGTCGATTGTCGGTCCTGTTCTTTATGTATATCTTTCCACTATTCTTTTTATCCATTTTTCACCCATCCCCTACAAGTCACTGCACTGTGTTGTCCAAGAGGCAGACAGAACTTAGGTGCCTTTTTTCTCCTTCTCAAAAACCGTGCAGAAGAACCAGTCAGAGAAATAGCGCCCGCCAATCCGTTGTAAGCGATGAGTAACACAACTGTTCGAGGTGATTCACTTTCCTCTACTGAAGAAGCTACCCAAGGATTTGGTCTCAGTGGAGCCACAGCCGCAATCCGGAGGTTGGAGCCGCGGAATGAGTACTTAAGCGCCACGGCAATGTTCTCGTTGGCGTTGAATGAAATGTTGCCAGAGATGAAGGGTCAGTGTTGCCAGACTGCCGCCAGATTTGGCAGACAAACTTGCCCCTGTAGTTGTGACTTCTCGGTAGGGGCTTTGTGTCGTCCGCGGTGAATTCGCCAGTTCTTGTGCCGTTTCAAATAATGGAGGGAACGTAAAACGCGCGTTGCAGACGTCGGGGCGCGTTCTTTTGCTGTGTGCGCAGCTGTGAAAATAACAAATTGTGTTTCATACTTAACCAATGAACGACGCGTCCCTTTTCTGTTCTCGTCTGACGATCGTATCTCAGGAGTACACACTCTGCACAGCTGACCGCGATGCGTGGACCACGTGTGATGACGGGGACGCTACGCTTCCCCTTGCTCTGGCAGCACAAGTCATATTGTGCGGGGGGTAAATAAGGTAAATAAGCTAATAGGATAAATAGGAATAAAATGGCACAATACTTTTTCACGGCGCGCCGATCACGCAGACGCTGACGCACGATAGACCGTCCTTAAACGGGATATAGCGAACGATTACATCCATGAGCCAAAGGACAGGATCTTTCATCTTGGGACGTGCGATGACCAAGTGCGTCTCGACGTTTATTTGATTGTAACGAGGGCAGTGGGCATGGAGCTCGAGTATAGAAAAGGAAGAAGACTTGCTGTGATCGCAGGCTTGCGTTCAGTTAGCCCTTATTCACACCAGGCATGTTACTCAAGCCGTTCTGTTTTATTCAGGTACAGCTCTTTTGCTGTGGAAAAGTTCAGGTCCACATTGTCTTGTCATTTTTCGACTGTGAGGCTCGACTGTGAAGAAGCTGCCCGGGCTCAGGATCGGGCGGCAGTATCCTTATTGTTCTTTGAGAGTTCTTTATTTTCCGGTAACTGTATTGGTCTTTCTCAGCTGAAGCGAGTCATTCCATTTTGATGTCATTTTCTTCCCCCGGCCAAGGGCACTCCCCTTGGTTAGCTTCCACTCCCGCCAAGGATTGGCCGATAGACTATTTGTTACGCAGTGGAGCGAGAAGTGTCCCTGTGGCGCTGGTACCTACAGATGGGGGCAGTATTCCGATGAAAAACCCAAAGGCGATTCAAGTGGAGCTTCGAAAAGCCACTTCGCATCCCCAGGAGATCACTGAGGTCCACCAGTTTGGTCGCGGAGGCATCCTGTGCTGTTCCGCAGATCAGGAATGCATTCGTGAGCTCCTGCAATGTTCCGAATTTGCAGCGCATCCGGTAAGCCCATTTATTCCGGCACACCTCGCATGCTCGAAAGAATTAGTCCGCGGTGTAGACACAAGCCTGACACCTGCAGATGTGCTCGATTTGTTTTCGGTGGCGGGTGTAATTTCAGTGTGCAGGTGCACCCGTACAATTGACAACATAAAATCACCAACGGAATCGGTGATAGTGACCTTTTTAGGAACAGTCCGACCTTCCGAAATTAAGGCATGGCCACTGATCTATAAGGTAGAGCCACTTTCCCCCAAACCCCTGCAGTGTTTGAAATGTTGGCGATATGGACATAGCGTCAGAGGGTGCCGATCAGTTCTTAGATGCCGTCTGTGTGGTGAAAATCATGACAGCCGCGAGTGCAGCTCTGAGAAAGAGAGGTGCTGCTTATGTAATGGAGCGCACCCTGCAGACTCCGCAGACTGTGCAGCAAAAGAAAGGGAGCTTGCCATATTGGATATTGTAGAACGCAAGAGGTGCTCTCGGAGAGAAGCCGTTGCAGAAATGCAGGAGAGATCCAAAGGATATGCCAGTGTTGCAGCACGTAATACCACCGCCATGGATGCATCTCTCGCAACATCTATCGCCGAGGCCGTAGAGAAGGCTATGGAAAAGGCAATGGAACGCCTCGCAAACAACCTTTTTGAAAGCTTGGCACAATTGGTTTCTAATCAACTATCTCAAATTTTAGGTGTAGCATCTACGAACGATTGGGCTCCTCAGACATCATTGGTATCGCAGCGTACGGAAATAGAAAGTGCGACAACACGACAGCGAGCGGTTTCTCCTGAGGCAGGGACTTCCAAAACAACGGAAGACGGTGATCTTACAGATAATTCGGAAGCATGTGCAGATATGGATACGGACTCTCATAAGGCTCTGAAGCGAACCCGATCTCCCCAATAAAAAAAATCTTGACATAATTCGAAATCTAAAAAGTATCTATCCAAAAAAGAATTCTTTGAGAACATGTCTAAGAAAGACTTTTTGCGAAAGGACATTTTGGACCAAGCAGTTTCTGCGACGGTTCTGTCGTCAAAATAGGTTCACTAACCATATTACAGTGGAATTGCAGATCTATATTTTCCGCAGCCACAGACCTATCATACCTTTCTTCACAACTTTCCCCGGATATTATATTACTGCAAGAAACCTGGCTTTCAACCAGCCAGAAATTTCACCTAAAAAATTATTAGCTATTTCGATTGGACCGACCCAGCAGAGGTGGTGGGCTTGCTGTCTTGATAGCAACTAAGTTTAGTCACAAAGCTACGATCTCTTATCGTTGTGTGACTCCAGATTGTGAAATTTTGATAGTAGACGTAATATTACCAGACGCTTCTCCCTTGTCGTTTGTAAATGCGTATTTCCCAGCCGGGGTGCAAGACACACGAAGTCTAGACGATATGTTTTCTGCTTGCAGAAAGGATATATTAATCACTGGAGACTTCAATTCACATCATGTTGCCTGGGGTTTTAAAACAGATTTAAGCGGAAAACGATTGTGGGAATGGGCTATTGACAAGAATTTATCTTGTTTAAACTCGCAATCTGCTACTTTTGTCCGAGGTCTCTCTAAATCTGTAATTGACTTGACATTTTCAAGCTCATCTCTAAATATATGTTCGTGGCAAACTTTAGACTGTGCTACTAACAGTGATCACTTGCCTATTAGTTTTGTACTGAACTTTCCAAGAATACATGTCGCCGAAAAGGCCCGCTCATTCCTCAACTATAGAAAATTAGAAAAAGACTTGAGGGCTACTTTTGATCACCGCAAGGACATACAAGGTGACATTAGGGCTATGAGTCTGTGTGCAGTGTTGAAAAGATCAGTAAAAGACGCGACGTTTAAATTAGACTCGGCCACAAGAGGTTCTTTCAGTCCATGGTGGACTGAAGAGTGCACGAGGAGCTATAGAAAACGGAAAGCTGCATGGAAACAACTGCTGGTCAACCAATGTCCAAAAAATTGGTGTGATTATAAATTCGCAGCAGCAGACTTCAAACGCACAGTAAGTACAGCAAAAGATGGTTATAATATGAAACGACATGAGTATCTTTCTAGGGCTAAAAACAAAAAAGCGCTCTTCAGATTTTTAAGATCTCAAAAGATGTTACCACCCGCTGAAAATATTGACTCTTCTATTCTTTCCCCCCGTGAGCTCTCTGATTTAGTAGAAAATATTGCGAAAGGGCTCCAAGATAGATTTATGTCAACTCTACCACTGCACATTGTGAACCCAATGGCAGGCGAGGATTTCGAGGAGGTTACTTTAGATGAGCTGGCAGAGATAATAAGGCACTTATCTCCTTCGGCACCTGGACCAGATGGGGTAACAAATTCAATGATAAAAGTAATATTCGAGATTTGTCCAACTGAACTACTTAATCTGGTGAATTTTTCTTTGTCGAAAGCTTGGATACCTGCGGAATGGAAGCTGTCTAAAGTGATTCCACTTCTTAAAAAGCAGGAAAAAGGATTCGCCTTGGACAATGTAAGGCCGATATCAATCACGTCAAATCTGGTTAAGCTAATTGAAAGAGTTTTGAATGCCCGGGTAATGAAATATATTAATAATAACGCAATATTACACCCCAGTAAAATTGGTTTTAGATCCGGTTGCTCAATATGGTGTGCGCATGTTGATTTAGAGAGCCGAATACAACTGGCTCGGCGTCGGCGCCAATACTGTGCTTTAGTTACTTTAGATTTGGCTAAAGCGTACGATAGGGTTGAGCATTCAATTTTATTAAAACGGATGGCATATCACCACTTTCCCAACTACATCACTGCGTGGGTGTCGGAGTTTTTAAGAGGGAGAGAATATTACTGCTTTAAAGATGGGTACTCATCAAATAGATATAAGCAGACACGTGGCGTACCACAGGGGGCTGTCCTGTCGCCAGTTTTATTTAACATTTTCTTAAGCTCCATTCCATCAACTAAGGATATTCAGTTATATGATTACGCGGACGATATTGCTTTCTTCGCAAGTAATACCGACCTTCAATCATTATACGAAAGTCTACAAAATTATCTCATTATGATACAAAGATGGCTTAAAAATATTCATATGACCCTGAACGTAAAGAAAAGTGTGCTCCTTGCATTCTCTTTTCTGCAGCCTATCAACATCTCGTTAATGTACAGTAATGAGCTCATTCCGCAGGCTAATTCCCTTAAATACTTGGGCATCATATATAATGACACATTAAATTGGAGAAGTCACATTGATGATGTGTGCTCCAAGGCAACACGGGCCATGGGGTGGCTACGGAAGCTTGCAAACCGTAAAGCGGGTTTAAGAAGAGAATCTCCCTGTCCTTCCTCATTTATTTCTCCTCCTCCTCCTTAAGAAGAGATGTGCTAATAATGATATACAACTTTATGTGCGGCCCATCATGGAATTCGGATGTGTACTATTTTCTGACAGCGCAGCCTATAAAATGAGACCCCTAATACTGCTGGAAAGAGAAGCGTTGCGTTTGTGTCTGGGTCTACCAAAGCTTGTTGCAAATAACGTTTTGTATATGGAAGCTCGCCTATCTTCTCTGCTAAATAGGTTTAAAATTCTTACTGTGCAAGCATTCTTAAAGATATACAGTTCACACCAAAGACTCTCATTTTACGCTCTCATTCAAGAACCGACTTTATTTTTCGAAACCCATTGGTCGCGACTACACACCCCGCAAATAGTATTTGCACAAGCGCTACTAAAGCAACTGAATGTAAAAATTAGACATATTGGTCCAATACATAACCTAAAGTCAATGCTTAGCATACAATTCGATGATACATTTCCTCATAACGCGAAACAATTGGCATATAGGTATTTAAATGACCAGTTAGCTGATTATCTAGCCCACCTAGAGATAAGCAATATCATAGCGACTGATGCATCTGTGTCAAAAGAAAAGGCTGGGGTTGGCATCTTCTCTCCTTCTTTGGACTGGTCTTTTTCGATTCGACTCCCAGATTATACCCCAGTATTCATGGCAGAATTATTGGCCATTGTTCTTGCCTTACGCAAATTACCCTCAAGCGAATCATTAGCAGTTATCATTACAGATTCGTTATCAGTTTGTAATGCACTTTCTACGGCAGTAAATTCAGAGCTGATGAATACGTTTCGGCATTTAGTACCGAAAAACGTAAAAAAACTGCATTTGCTATGGGTACCAGGCCACCGCGGATTATATTTGAACGAAATGGCGTACTCTTTAGCATTAGTATCCCTGGGTGGGCCCACCATCCCAGTTTTGCCAGATACGGCTTACGTAACCGCGCTAAGGTTCCGAAATGCTTGCCTGCAATGGGGAAAAGGTAATTTGGATAAATTTAAAGATTTCGAGCATTTGAGCTATTGCTGGAATAAACAGTGGTGTGTATCTCGCCAGTTAGAGGTCACTTATACCAGATTGCGCTGTGCAGTTCCACAACTAAATTATTATCTTAATAAAGCTCAGCTCAAGGCGTCACCGCTATGCATTTGGTGCAACGAAATTGAAACAATTGAACATTTCTTTTTATTCTGTCATCGTTATTCTTATCAGAGAAAAAGATTTTTAGTAGCCCCATTACAAAAGCTAGGAATACAAGTAAATTTACCAGTAATTTTATCACTTGGCGGAACTTCATTTGGTTACTGCCACAGGGATGTATGCTCCACTGTGTTTGATTACATCAACGCAACTAAAAGATTACCATGCTAGACCTTTTCAGATCTTTATTTTATAATTCGTAGTTATGTCTTTAAAAAACAAACGATGGTTTGACCGCTTGCTCAGCACACATTTTTGTTTTTTGGTAGTATTATTTTAAGCTACTTTTTCAGATTGGCTTCATTTTCAGTTTAGTTTCATTTAAGTATCCTGCCGCCCGGTTCTTGGCCCATCCCCCTTTGTGGGTAAGCGCCACCATCAAAGGTCATCAGCATCAGCATCAGTTAGCCCTTGCACTAAATAAAGCTCTCCTTCGCCGAGTGAACTCCTGCTTGTTCAACAACCCGTTACAAGTGGTGGAAGTGCGGGGTACATCTGGTCCTCACCCTGGAACTTCGCAGCCGCACACTCCAACGACCTCCTACAATGACTGATCCGGGACCATCTCATGCTGCTACTCCAGATCTCGCACCTGTGCCTAGCTTCTGCGCTGGCGCTCTCCGGCAGCGCGACCCCCCCATATTTGGTGGCACAGAGGACCAAAATGTGGACAACTGGATTGCCGAGTATGAACTGGTGAGCGCCGTCAATAAGTGGAACGCAGCCGATAAGCTCACAAATGTGAGTTTTTACCTGACCGACGTGGCAGAACTATGGTACAGAAATCATCAAAGTGATTTCAGTACCTGGTCGGAATTGGCAAAAACCCTCGCGGAAGTATTTGGCCGTCCTGCTGTCCGCCGCCTTCGTGCTGAACAGCGCTTGCGGGGCAGAGTACAGAGTGCAGATGAAACTTTCAAGAGCTACATCGAAGATGTGCTATTTCTCTGCAAGCTCGTCGATTCGACTCTGGACGAGGCAGGCAAGATCAAGAACATTATGAAAGGAATCGACGACGGTGCCTTCCAAATGCTGGCTGTGAAGAGTCCCCAGACGGTCGCCGAGGTGATTCAGCTCTGCCAAAGCTATGATGAGCTGCGTAGGCAGCGCGCTTCTACACGTTGCGCTGCTCAAGACACCGCGGACATCTCATCCCTCGACTATCGCCATGACACCGCCGACCACTCCGCGTTGATGCCAGTCGTAAAGCAATTCATACGCGAGGAGGTCGCCCGGCAGCTATCTATAATCACAAGAACTACCCAGCCGATGGCACGCTTGTCGCCTTCGCTTCGCAAGGTCATTCAATCGCAAGTTGCCGAAGCATTGCCGCCAGCTCAGGCTCCATCAACTGTTACCGCACCACTAACGTATGCAGCCGCAGTTGCTCGGCCACGTGCGCCAGCGTCTCCGGCCATCTACGAAGCTACTCACCACGTTTATTCGTCAACGCCACCTGCCCGCCCGTTGACTGTCCCGTCTCCGGCTGTATACGAAACAACTCGGAACGTTTATATGACGTCGTCGCCTGCACGACCATTTACGGTACCTTATTCAGCGAACAGTGCCCCTATCGTCAGCCAATGGCGCACTCCGGATAATCGGCCAATATGTTTTTCATGTGGCATCCCAGGCCACGTAGCTCGTCACTGCTGTCGTCGCAGCTTTCCTTCTCACGACATTGCAGGGGCCTCATATTACATGCCCACCATGCCCACTCAGCCGCGATATCCCGTTCCTACCGATCCACCTCTAGACGTACGTCCCGGTCGCCGACCATCCGGCGCAAGCCGTTCACCTTCTCCTCGTCGTCGATCTATTTCTCCGATGTTACGTCGCAACAGCCCACCGCGAGGGGAAAACTGACGGGCGCAGTTCCGGAGGCAAGAACTGCGTTGGCAGCGAAAATTTCAAGACCTAACTGCTGTCCCCCGAACGAAATCGAACTCTATATTGATGGCATTAAGGTGCACGGACTTGTTGACACTGGAGCTGCCGTATCTGTAATTAGCGAGAAACTGTGCCGAAACTTGAAGAAAGTGACCACACAACTTAGCGACCTATCTTTGCTGACAGCTACGTCCCATCATATTCAGCCTTCAGCTTTGTGCACTGCACGAGTCGTCATTCAAGGTGCGATGTACGTCGTCACATTTGTAGTTTTATTCCGTTCTTCGCATGACATTATGCTTGGGTGGGACTTTCTTTCGTCAAATTCTGCTTTGGTCGACTGTGCTCGTTCTGAACTCGCGTTATCTGTGCCGTGCTATGACCCCGACGATGGTGCTTCGTGTAGAGTGTTTGCTGCTTCTGACGTTGACATTGCGCCTTTCTCAGCTGTTGTTGTCTCGGTGTCGTGTGCCTCCCCTCCGAAATCGCCTGTGTTGTTTATGCCGTCGGTCCCATCTGCGTGCCGTCGAAATATCATGCTTCCGTTCGCCGTCGTCATTTTTCGCAATGGTCACGCTGCCATTTATGTGTGCAATCCCTCGGACAGCCCGTCATCCCTACTACGTGGAGAGTGCCTGGGAAGCTACGAACCTTACGAGTGCATTCTTCCGGCTACTGTAGCCGATTCTACGGTTTCGCTCCCAATTTGTGCTGTCACTCCTACCAACGCGCCTAATGATGCTCTGGACGTATTCTCGGATGCCATCGACTCTGAGCTCGCACCAACTCAGCGCGAAGAGATTATAAATCTTCTTCTCCGCTTTCGTTCTTCATTCGATCGTGACCAGTCAGGCTTAAGCCGAACCTCTGCGGTCGTTCACCGTATTGACACCGGTCAACAAGCCCCGCTAAGGCAGCGTCCGTACCGTGTGTCATATGCTGAACGCCGTGTCATCGACGAAGAAGTGGACGACATGTTGAAACGTGGCATCATCGAGCCCTCCAACAGTCCCTGGGCTTCACCGGTTGTTCTCGTCAAGAAAAAAGATGGATCCATCCGGTTCTGCGTTGACTACCGCCGACTCAACAAGATAACGCGCAAAGACGTATACACTCTGCCGCGCATCGATGATGCTTTGGACTGCCTACAAGGAGCAGAGTTCTTTTCTTCGTTAGATTTACGCTCAGGATACTGGCAGGTGCCCATGGCAGAGGGTAACCGCCCGAAGACAGCTTTTGTAACACCGGATGGACTATATGAATTCACCGTTATGCCCTTTGGCCTCTGCAATGCGCCTGCCACTTTCGAAAGGATGATGGATACCGTCTTGCGAGGTCTGAAATGGAAAACGTGCCTCTGTTATTTGGATGACATTGTGGTATTTTCAAGCGACTTTGCGACTCACCTCAGCCGCCTCAAGCAAGTTCTTACGTGCCTTTCCACGGCGAGACTTCAACTTAACTTGAAGAAATGCCACTTCGGCGCTCGCAAGCTTGTAATTCTCGGCCATGTGGTTTCTAAGGACGGTATTCTCCCGGACCCTACGAAACTTAATGCAGTCGCAGCGTTCCCAAAGCCAACCACCATCAAAGAGCTTCGAAGCTTCATCGGCCTATGTTCTTACTTCCGCTGCTACGTCCGCAATTTCGCCTCCATTATCGCCCCCTTGACCAATCTTCTTGCCGGAAGTTCTGATTTGCCAGCGTGGTCACAGGCGTGTGATGATGCATTTCTGGAACTCCGACGGCTCCTCACCACGCCTCCCATACTCCGACATTTCGATCCGTCTGCTCCAGCGGAGCTTCATACGGACGCTAGTGGTGTCGGGCTAGGGGCCATACTGGCCCAACGCAAGGAGGGCTTTGACGAGTACGTCGTTGCCTATGCCAGCCGCACTCTCAGTAAAGCCGAGAAGAATTACAGTGTAACTGAAAAGGAGTGCCTCGCCATTATTTGGGCAATCAGAAAATTTAGGCCTTATTTATATGGACGCCCGTTTGATATTGTAACAGACCACCATGCGCTTTGCTGGTTATCTTCACTAAAAGATCCTAATGGTCGGCTCGCTCGGTGGGCATTGCGGTTACGGGAGTTTGATATCCGTGTTATCTACCGTTCTGGTCGGAAGCATTCCGACGCCGATGGCCTGTCACGTTCGCCATTGGCTTCAGAGCCTGTCGGCTCGCCTATCTCCACTAGTGCTGCCTTGCCCATCAGAATTTTGGACATGCCTTACGAGCAACGCAAAGATGCTTGGATTTCTTCCCTTTTATACTTTCTCTCAAACCGGACGCCCACTCCAGTTCCCAGGACGCTTCGCCGTCAAGCAGGACACTTCGCTATTCGGGATAACTTGCTTTACCGCCGAAACTACAGCTCGATCGGCCGTAAGTGGTTGCTCGTCATCCCCCGACATCTGCGCTCTGACATCTGTGCCACGTTCCACGATGATCCGCAATGTGGCCACGCTGGTGTGTTAAAAACATACACCCGCTTGCAGCTGCGGTACTACTGGCGCGGTATGTACCGTTTCGTTCGCCGTTACGTAAGGTCTTGCCTTACGTGCCAGCGACGCAAAATGCCCACTCAACATGCCACAGGTCCCTTGCAGCCGTTGCAATGTCCAGCACGAGCTTTCGATCGTGTCGGAATCGACCTTTACGGTCCGCTTCTCTATACTTCGAGTAGCAACCGCTGGGTCATTGTCGCTATCGACCACCTAACGCGGTACGCTGAAACAGCTGCGTTACCTTCTGCTACCGCAAAAGACGTTGCGTGTTTTATACTGCAAAACCTGGTTTTAAGGCATGGAGCACCTCGGGAGTTGCTAAGCGACCGTGGCCGCGTTTTTCTCTCCAATGCCATCAAAGCGTTGTTGAGCGAGTGTCGCATCATATACCGCACTACCACAGCCTATCACCCGCAAACAAATGGGATGACAGAGCGTTTTAATCGTACACTTGGGGATATGCTGGCCAAGTACGCTTCATCCGACCAGTCAAACTGGGATAGCATACTCCCTTTTGTGACATATGCTTACAACACTGCAACGCAAAGCATGACTGGATTTTCGCCTTTCTTCCTTCTTTATGGACGCGAGCCATCATCAACAATGGATACCATTCTTCCTTATCGACCGGACCCTTCAGAGATGACTACCGTTTCTCGAGCAGCAGCACACGCTGAAGAATGTCGGAAGCTTGTTCGTGCGTTCACAGCACATGACCAGACGCGCCAAAAACGTCGCCACGACGCGTCAACCACGCATATGAGCTTTGCTCCGAACTCACTGGTGTGGTTATGGATTCCTTCCACTCCTCCAGGACTCTCCGACAAGCTTTCGTCTAGGTACCATGGCCCTTATCGAGTTGTAGGCCAAACATCCCCTGTTAACTACCTTGTCGAGCCGCTGGATGCATCTCCGGACAAGCGCCGTCGCGGAAAAGAAATCGTACACATCTCTCGGCTCAAGCCATACCATGACCCTTCTGTGTACACCTGTCCTTAGATCGCCAGGATGGCTCCCTCATCGGCCGGGGGTGATTGTAACGAGGGCAGTGGGCATGGAGCTCGAGTATAGAAAAGGAAGAAGACTTGCTGTGATCGCAGGCTTGCGTTCAGTTAGCCCTTGCGCTAAATAAAGCTCTCCTTCGCCGAGTGAACTCCTGCTTGTTCAACAACCCGTTACAATTAGAATTTTGGTCGTGCGTGTATATTGTGGGTGGGGCCCCTCATGCGATGGAGGTTTGTCGGGCGGGGGGTACCTTTTACAGGTGCGCGCAAGTTTCGCCCAAATATCCCCAGCTGCGGTGATAAAGCAGCCTTCCAGGCGTCTATAGCTGTAGCATAGTTAACGTACCCCAATCAGCCAGCCTTGCAACGTCCATTCTTCGTTTATACACGAGTCTGAACGATATGTCTTGCTGACACAGCTAGGAGAAGCGTAGCGTGGTCGACGCGGCAACGTCCGACATCACACACGGCCAACGTCGCACACCCTTTCACGAAATGCACCGCGGATGACATTAACCCTCACGGGAAAGTAACAACTACATAACGAATTTCTCTGTCAAATTTGGTGGCAGCCTGGCAACAACCACAACAAAATCGGGCAACTTAAACGTTCAACGCCAAGCAGCACATTTCAGCGTGGCGACCAGAATTTGCCACTGGAGTAGAGAGTCCTGGCAACATTATAGAGCCGGACACGTGTGCATGTCATTTGTTACTTGTCTTGTTTTTCACAATATTAGTATATGTAAGGCTATATGCAGATATTTCGCATAATGAAGCGTTGTATTTGCGAGCTAACACCTTTCTAACTTTTTAGCAGCTGTTATCATCATGACCCCGCACGAAGCCGCCGCGGGTGCAGGAGGAGCCTCCTCACAAATCGTTGGTCTGGGAAAGAAGCGAAGTGCAGTGCTACCCGAAGACAGCCATTTGTCGTAGCCATGCAGGGAAAGCTTCCCCTACGCCCAATAAAGCGCTGAAAGCAATGTTTAGAAGGTCTACACATTATTTCCTTGTGCGAGAGCTTTGTAACTCTAGCTGGTAAATGATTTTCTTGAACATTTCAGAGTGAGCATGCGAGGCACAGCGCATAAGTTGGTCATTGTTAAAATACGCTAGCGTCACGTGGCTCCACGGGAGGAAGGTAATGCCGATGGATAATTTGTGCATCGTTCCATGAAACTGTGACAGTTCATTGCAGACTTGATGCACCTTGACCTCTGGACGTGCTGAACGGTAACAGAAAATTATTACCAGGATTACCTCTCACTTCTATGTTCAAAAGAGTAAAAGTTAACAGAAAATTGCGGTCGGTGATTCGCAGAGTGTACAGAAGGGAAGAGACTGAAAAAAGAAATAACGCAAAAGAAATTTGTTTCTGCCCAGACAGGCTTAGAAACCTGATACCCATACAGCGAAGCGAATGTAGGAGCCTTTAGATTATGCACCCACTTTTTTTACAGGCAAATGTCTTATGAGACCACAACAAGAGTCAATTCCAGCACCGACGTTCTGTGCCACCACCATCGCCGATGTCTGTAACCACTATCAGACGAAAGAAATAAAAAAAGTTGGCAGATCCACGTGTATTGCAAATTGAAGTTTTGCGCAGCATGCGCAGTGAAGGTTACAGTGTTGCAATTTTTCTATTGAGTGACACGCCATTAAATTACACTAAGTATATGTGCAAATGTTACTAGCACAGAGAGATGGTGAATAGTTGCAGTTGTTTTTATTATTAGTTGTATGAACTTGCGGAACGATGCCGACTGGAACATACAGATTAGCAACACCAGAAGCTGATATGAAGCGCTGATGCTCGCGAGGATTCTGGCCCTGGACACTGGTACATAACTCAACTTCAGCGCTTGACAACTAACCACAATTGAGGTTAACCGGAATAGACGGCTGTAACAAACGAGTACATATGTAATGTTCATAAAATTTCGTAGGCAGCCCTGCAACCACTGTTGGCGTTTCGAGAAGATTAGCGTCTATGTGAAAAGTTGTTCCGAGGCCTGGCGTTGCTCTACTTGTGGTGAAATGCTTCATTGCCACGCAGAATGCTTAAGTTCAATTCCAGCTGGGACCCTGACACTTATTGGTTGCATTCGCCGGGACGACGCCACCAATGTCGAGTAGTTCCTAACGTTCGTGGGGTGAAATCGCCCAGGTGTGTTTTTTGTTCCTGC
Organism: Rhipicephalus microplus; assembly: GCF_013339725.1. Lineage (NCBI taxonomy): Eukaryota > Metazoa > Arthropoda > Arachnida > Ixodida > Ixodidae > Rhipicephalus > Rhipicephalus microplus. The sequence continues at coordinate 69,146,730 of NC_051171.1, forward strand.
ATAGATACTAAGGTCAATCCCTGTGGCACATACCCGCATACCAGCGGCAGCACGTAACCGCCTGTGTGTATGTGCCACTGTTTGGCGAGAACTTTTTGCGCCATACGGGACGGGATTGGGAGTTTGCTCAAGTCTTAACCAGTGCGTCATATTCTTCAAACCATGTTACTCTCCCATGCTAATTTTGGTCCAGCTCAAGTCAAGGAGGTGACTACGAGAGCACCCAAACCTAAGCGGCTAGATAGATAGATAGATAGATAGATAGATAGATAGATAGATAGATAGATAGAGAGATAGATAGAGAGATAGATAGATAGAAAGATAGATAGATAGATAGATAGATAGATAGATAGATAGATACGCTCAAAGTCCTCGAAGTTCACTTAAAATTGTTTTGTATTTAATACTAAGTAAAGAAAATGCCCCAACAGAATCATGCCCGAGTGCCCTGTGCGGCAGGCCAATAATCTATCAATCTACCACCACGCTACGCCGGTGCTTCAAACTCGTTTGAAAATCTACTCACGTAAACTTACCATGGTGCTGCAGAACGATGAGCTCGTAAATTTGATCGAAATTGGATGTTCAAATAAGCCACTGGCTGGGAGATGGGCTTACTACGAGTGATCTTTGGGCTATTTCCGTGATTTGTCGAGAAAAGAGAAAGCTTTTTTTAGCTGATTTTGATAATTTATTGTGTATTCCTTGCCACGTGCTGCGCTATAATACTTGGCTCGCATTTTGTCGGGAGCCTCTACTACCGATCGGCAGCGTTTTCTGACCACGCTCAAAAAGTGTTGCTGGGCCGCTTTAAATGCGCATCCAGCGCCCTGGTTGCAGGGCACGCGACGGTGTCGAACTCCGAATGGAGTCCGACACCATTAAGCGCGGTCACACCCATTCCTGCCAGAGATTAAATCTATGACGAAGCACTGTATGTCAACGTGACAAAATGATTAATAATGGCTACATATTAGGTAAAGTCGCTGTAACTTTGCGTTCTGTTTGATGGCTCAGTAATTGATAATAAATAAAAAACAACAAAGCTGGGAAAAAGATTAATTCATATTGTTTTCGATAGGTTAGGAGAACGTCAGATCAGAAAATTTATAACTTCCTAGTAGTCATGTTTTAACTTGCCGTGGGCAGGATACCCACGGCAAGTTATCTTTTAACCCACTTTTCTTCATATTTACATTACAATTTGGTCTAATATCTTCACCTATACTTTCCTTGGCATAATTGTCGGTTAGATCTCATTAAGATTATATATATATATATATATATATATATATATATATATATTTTCAAGCACCAAGACCCGTAGAAACAAGACAGGAACAGTGGGGCAGAAAGACGCAAGCGTGTATCTTTTAACGAAGCGTTAACACAGTCTTCGTCTTTGTTGGCTTCACTCTTTTCGACTGGCTTGTGTTTGCCGGCTAACAACTCTAGGTGGCAATATCTACCACTTACCGCTTTGGACTTGTGCTTGAGATCAGAAGCTGAAACAAGATTAGACATTAAGCAACGTGGAATAGGTAGGCTTGCCTTAGGAGCTCACGGGAATACCCCAAATCAGGGAGTACAAAGTGATATGGGATGGACATCGTTTGAGGGCAGGGAAGCTAGCCGCAAGATAAAATTTGAGAAGCGATTGAAAGAAATGCGAGAGGAGCGTTTCTAGGAAGGTATTCAGCTACTTGTACATGAAGAATGTCGATACAAAACGGAGGAAGTGAATGAGAAAATTGTCTTGTAAATACTTAGAAAACAGCAGGGGGACAAACCAAAAAAATTGTCTGTTAGGAAGAAGTTGAAGGAAGCTGAGACCGATATGTGGAGAATCGGCATGGTTAAGAAGTCCGCACTCGAGATCTATCAAACGTTTAGGCAGGAAATTGCCAAGGAAAGGATCTATGATAATACTCGCGGTAGTTCTCTACTGTATGAGGCCAGGACGGGAGTATTGCGAACCAAGGCACATCGGGCCAAATACGAAGGGGTAGCAGTGCGTGTGGAGAGGAAGAGGAAACGGCCGAACACTTGATTATGTTCTGTAAAGGGCTTCATCCTATAGTTCAGGATGATAGCGAAGAGTTTTTCAAAGCACTGGGGTTCAGGGACAGGGAGGGCAAAATATACTTTAAGCGGGTAGAATCAACTAGATGGAGGTTATCTGATTGGTGGCTAAAATCAAGGCAAGAGTGAAATTTAAACCCTTCACTGCGAAGTATGAGTCCTCATCCTCACTATTTAGGGGAAAAAATAAATCTAGTTTTTTTCACTCAGTATTACGGCGTCGTGGCGTTAGCCACCACCCGATCTAAAAAGTGAAGCCATATCAATCAATCAATCAATCAATCAATCAATCAATCAATCAAACGCTATCGGCGTGCATGTTAGGGGGGAGGGGTACTTTTGTGTTTTCAGCATTATCAGCAAGATGGCGCAGTCAGTGTAGGGTGGCTCTCATCTCTAACGCGTGCTTTGGCCCTCGTAGAGAATAAGGGGGTGTACGCTCGATCGCGGCCCTTATCTTGTAGTGAGGAGAATCGTACGTCTTGACTAGCCTTTCAGTTTCGTCTAAACAATACCGTTGTAGTTACCTGGCACACAAAAGTCGCCGCAATCGTTGCACAGTCTCCGTTTGCGAAAAGGGTGCATTTTCAGACACAGCAAAGTAACAACTGAGACGTGTGGTCGTGTAAAACTGTACTTGTGAGCACGTTTGTGCGCCCTTTGTGGGTGAGAAATGCAGAACACGTTTGAATCACTTCTTTATTCAGCACGTGACGTTCCAATTTGATGCTATCACGTTCATTGCTAAATATCCTTTGCCTAATTTGTTATTTGAGCATAAGTCATGACAGCTTCGAATTCGCACAGACATGTTATCTTGAAACTATTTATTATAAAGCATCCTCTTCCATCATGCAATCTAAATCTCAATAAAGAGCTGTTATTCGTCATATGAGTGGAATACTCGCACGCCAGAGCATCACTTGCAGTCAGATGCAACGCAACATACGCAAAACTTTCTGCAACATCAGTTGATAATTAATGCTGACAATTGGTCAAGTTGTATGCTGATTCATTACTACACTGCAAAACACACACGAGGACTAAAAAAAATAGACACCGTTAGCGCTATCTGACAACTGTATTATTTTAGGCGACAGGAAGCACCAATATGTCCGAAAGTGCGAACGCCCGCCGCAGTGAACCCATATATTAAACATGACTAAGTACACGAGTTCGACAAACCAGAATAATAGAATAAAAACGATAAAAAAACAAAAAAAACGACAGCATATCCACGAGATGAATGATGATAAGTGGGGTGATGCTCCGGAGGGAATCATCAATAAACTGTTATAATTTCCGAGTAAGGAGGTAAGTTTATTTACAGAAAGGCAGAGAGGTCGGCCTGAGCGATAGCTTGCTCTAGCCTGCTACTCTACACTGGGGGAAGGGAAAGGGGAAGAAAGAATAATGGATGACGATGGTGAGATTGAGAGGTGGGTATGTAGTGTTCTTTCTAGCTGAGACACGTTTCATAGCCGCGCACATAGTCCAGTTGCTTCCAAAAGGTTGTAACTGCTCTTCTAACCACAGTTGCACTGTTGGTGTCTGGCCAAGGGCCCAACATGGTGTCATCAGTTAATGACCTACTGCGATATAGTTCAGTAGAAGAAATCAGTGTTTGTCGTTCACGTGCGTATGCTGGGCAGACACAAATTATGTGCTCAGGTGTTTCTGGCACATCACAGTGTTCACAATTAGGACCGGTGTCACTGGGACCAATGATATGTGCGTTACGTCTGGTGTGCGCTACACCATGACGAATGCGCTGAATCATAGTTGTGAGTTGCCGTTTCAATTTAGGGGGCATGCGGAACCTCATTTCCGGGTCCCATTTGTGAAGTCGCTCGTGTCGCCGTTCCGGTTTGGACCAGTGCTGAAGTGTGTAGCTGCGCATCACGCAGCGAATCAGGGCGTTCGTGTCAGCTCGTGAAAACGCAATGCGTACTTCAGGGGCACTGCTTAAGGCTTTATAGCTTCAGCGCCTGCCTCTTCATTTCCCATCACGCCGCAATGAGCGGGAATCCACTGGAAAGTTATAAGAAGACCATTTGTTGGAGCAGCCTGAATAAGTTCTGTGATTGCTATTGTCAAGCTGTAATACGGACCTTGCGTCATGATGCAATTAATGGTTTGCAAAGCGGGTTTGGCATCACAGAAAATCGTCCAGGCTCGAGGTCGCTCTCCGGAAATAAATCTTATTGCCTCCCGGATAGCGACAAGCTCTGCGGCAGTTGATGTGGTTTTATGGTCCACTTTGAATCGTCGAGCGATATCCATGTCTGGGATAACTTCCGAGAAAATCACCCATTGTATCATTTAGGGAGCGTGAAAGAACATGCATATAATAAACATGAAACTTCTATTGTAGTGTTGATTTAAGTGGCCCCTTCATTATCACCGCTTTCGCATCTGTGAATTGCATGGAAAATCGTGCTTGTGTGGGCGTTAACATAAAGTGGGCAAACACTACATGACTGCAAGTTCTGGTGATGTTGGTTGCTTTCGGGTGGTCTAACGACGTGTAGCTGAGTCCGTATCTGATTGCCATGTGTTGCATCAACCAATTATTCTGTCTGCATCACCAATGTTGAAATAGCTGACGAGTAGAAACGCTCTGTTCCTGTCGTACTTGCGCATTGCCTCGTCGATGAACGCCTTGACGTCCCCAGCAGAGAGATGGGGCGCAAGGTAGACGGTCTTGATGATGTCCCCTTGCAAATCAATGACAGCGTATTCACTGTGTCGGCTCCGTATTCTTGGCAGTAGTGTCAGATCTTGCGCTTTTTATGTCGGCTTTACGTACACGGCAACCCCAGCAGCAGAACAATCTGTATCATCGACGCAAACGACACAAGCGCATCCTTTGAGGTTAAATCTTTTGGCGTTCCACAACTGGATGATACAGAGGACGGTAATTGCAGTGAGTATGAGATCCCGTTCCAGGTCATGCACGTGTGTGCATAGGGATCGAAGATTGAGTAGTGTAGATGTGAACTCGGGGGCAGGATGGACCTCGTCTTGCAGGGTTTGTAGGTACCGCTGCGTGACTGTGGGTAGTGGGTGTTGCTCGAAACGTTGCTATTCATTCAACATTACCTTGTCTTCGTTGCCGTCCTTGTGGTTCAAGCTTGTGGATCACTTGACACATCTGCAACATAATTATTACTTGTGCTTCTGAAATAGTCCAAGTAGTCTAATCAGGATGGACGCTTGGCGCACACGCCTCCCCCCATGTTTTAATTACCAAATACTTCAATTAACTCGCGGATTATGTTTTGCCTTTCTGTTGACCAAATACTTGTGTCTCAGCTATATAAAAGATGTAAACACCAGGTTGAGGGAGCATCACGCCACATTACGTAGTTTAGCATGAATGCATAAGGAGGATGCGTCCACTTCATGCAGATGTACACTTTTCATTTTCAGCCACAAAGATTCAAAAGCGTGCATCACGATGCCGAAAAGAGAATTTGCTTGAAAAGCACATGTGGTACTCATGTTGCGCAAGTATGAGGCCAGCCCTAAGCTTGTTTGTTTATGGGCGAAGCTCCTTACGGTGCGTGTAGTATGGATGTAGCAGCCTCTTGTTTATAAATTGATGAATTGATGGCGTTGTGTATATACGTCTTTGCAAATAATAAAAGTAGATGGCGCTAGTGCTTTTTGTACATTTGACGATTAGCCCATATATGCCCAGTGTCCTACAAGTAGGACGTTGAAACTTTTCAGTGCAACTCTAATGTTTTTTTTTCGTAAAAAAACTAGCGCACCTAAGGTGTTTTTACGGTGCCCTGTCCTCGTTACATGCATGTCTTTGTAATCGCTGGGTTACAAATTGCCGCGTGCTTGCATTCACAAGGAGGTAAACAAAAAGAGGGAAGGCAGGGAGGTTAACCAGGCACATGCCCGGTTTGCTACCCTACATCTGCATTCACAAAATGGCTATTTCGCATCCGTGTAGCTAAACGCCATACCACAAAAAACAGTAATGTAGAGTCAACTTGTTCCGATGCTGCTATTTTTGTCGATTTTTCGTCAATTATTGGGTGTTCAGTAAGTTTCGTATGGCAGTGGTACGTGCTCTTGTTTTTGTTGGCGTTGTGTCATACATTGCTGCCCTACGTAAAAGATGGCTCCAAAACCATTGTTTGAAACAATTTGTTTAACAAAAGCCCTATTCGGTTTTTTGATGTCGTAGAGATCATTTTATGAAAATAGATTAATTATTTTGTTTTTATAAGCCTGGACATATACGAGTCAAAGAGGATAGATGACACTGCTATAATAAAGAATTAATAGCATATCCATAGACCGAATGATGGCGAGTTCAGCGAAGCGACCGTCCGTCTATCCAATGCGTGCTCTAGTGTGATAGGAATGGTCAGACATGCAAAGAGACAGACAGACAGACAGACAGACAGACAGACGAGTGGAGAGACGGATGGATGCACGGACAGATGCTTCACGCCACTCATCATCGGTGAATGTCTCACTCTGTGGTGAATGTTTGTCATCTATTTGTTTTATTGATGTCCTATAGGTTGTCAGACACTTAATATTATTATCTGGCGTTTCACATCCCGAAAGCTTGGTATGATTACCAGAGATGCCGTAGTGTAGGGCTCCAAAAAGTGTGACTATCTCATGTTTTTCAACGTACACTAACATCGCACTGTACACAGGCCTCCATCTTTTTCCCTCTATCGAAATGCGATTGCCACGGCTGAAATCAAACCCACAACCTTCAGGTCCGCAGCCGAGCACCGTCACCACAACAGAAGCGCAGCGTACGAACGTTTGTATGTAGCTTTATCTCGTAGGTATTGGGGTCCACCGCTGGGGGGCTATAGTTACGTAGGTATAATTACACAGCCCTAGCTAGACGCCTGCAGAAGTTTCGCGTAAGTAGGATGCCAGCCATTCTCAACAGTACCATGCCTCCTCTGTGTGTTGCAAACGCCTGATTAAAACTCATTTAAGGAATAATGCTGCTATGCGAGGTTTTCTGTAAGTGATTGAATTACTCATTTTATGGGTGCTGCAATTACCCAAGGAATAAGTGCGAATAAAAAGGTGAGTACTTCCTGATCACACATTTATCCTTATATTAGGAATTGCCTAAAATAGGTGATAGACCACCAGATAGCTCACTTTTTTTTAGAAATATGCCTGAAACCCATGCCAGCACTCTAGATTCGTTTTTATAAAGACTTTGTACAAGGGTCGCCCAAAACGATGGATCGCGGTAATGATGTAATACTGCACGGCATAAGAACCTCTGCGCGCCTGGTGTCGCACGATGAGAATTTGGCAACAAGTGGGTAGTTTTATTCCTCCGACCAATTCAAGATGACTCAGCCGCATTTATTCATCAGACTGATCACAATCAACCGCAGCAGCTCTGCAAATACGCCTTTAACACCACACTGATTATTTTTTGAAGACGTAAGCTAACAAAAAAGAAGTTTTGTTAGTGCTACCTAGTCCTCAGCCAATTTCCCCAGCGTGCGTTTGTATGTGACGATGATGATGCCTTCACCATGGCTGTTACCCATTCAGGAGAATTGACAAAAATTATGATATATGAAATTTAAAGCCTTTCAAGTGATGCAAAATCCTTGCAAAAGGAAGATAAAGCAAACGTAAAAACAGAAATAGTGCAAATATTATTTTTTTCTATTGTGACCAGACAATATAGTGTATTATCTTAAATTGAAATTGCAGTAATTTCGAACGCGTTTAAAACAATGTTTAAAATTTGCTTGGATATAATATAATAACAAATATACAAATAGGTATTTTGAGGCGCATTAGTTTTGTTTCATGTAGATAACTGCAAACGACATAAAGGCAATCCTGTGGCTGTAGCACAAAACCGAAGCACCAAAGGAGAGTATATTCTCAACGGCGAAGGGCAGCCCAAAGTTAGCGAATGGGTTGTCAAGGAGATGTTTCCGTAACAGTCTGTAACGGCGACACGACAAAAATTGATGCTCTATCAATTCCATATCTAAACAAAACTGCCTAGGAGCAATATCCCAGGCCAGCCCTGTTTGAATGTAAAAACTATAGTGGGCACACGACATCGTAATCTAGTTAGCAAGACTTCCAGTTGTCTAGTATGAGACCAGTCGGTTTTCGAACGATAAATTCAGTGTCTAAATTCAGTCCATTGTGTTACTGATTTTATGACATCAGCACTGCCTGAAAATTATCAATATCTTATCGCCGTTATACTGGTCAGTACCGGGAGGACAGTAAGTATTGGACCATTCAATGCCGCTCGAGCTAACGAGTTCACCATTTCATTTCACTCTAATTCGCAATGTCCAGGTAACCATAATTTTTAAAAGCTTCAGCTGTGGAGGAATCAGGGTAAGGAATCTCATCAAGGCCTCTGATTTCGATGAAGCTGCAAGAGACGTACATACGGACAGGGACTATGTAATTATTATAGCAGTATGGGTGTTCAAAGTTTGTTCTCGTACGGCTAGGATAATTGCCAAAAGTTCAGCTTCAGAAATTGTTGTGAAGTCTTGTAGTAATATTGAAGATGAGCAGTCAAGTGAAGGAGAGAAAATACTTACTGCTGCATTTTCGTCTACTACAGACACATCACTGCCTGTTACATTATTTGTTTCTGCGTCTGCAAGATAGTCTTGCAAATGGCTATTCAGTGCGCTTTTTTCTTTCAATTTAGGCCTAAAGTAAAAAATTCTTATCATATTCCATGATAAAATTTTTATTTGGCACGTTTCTTGCTGGTACATCTCAAACTTTCACGTTTATTTTGCCTAGTTGCTTGTGAACAAAAATCATGTTCGGTGTATTAAAACGTGACAAAGAGCAACAAAAAAGTGTGTGGGTCGTTGATGGATACGTATAATGATCGTTTTAATGAATAGCTCTAAAAGTTTAGATATGTGTGAACCATCAGGATACGAAATCAACAAGGCAAGGTTGGTAAGTTCACCTCCTGATACAAAACATTGTTCGCAACAAACTTTCATGGCACTTGTTATTTATCTTCTTCTGAAGCACTCGTAGAGGATTCTTCACTGCTTCAATCAATGGGATTGTTTGTTGCGTATTGGGCGTCCTGCACATAAATTTTCAGTAGCCGTAAGGGGGATTCAAGCGGGTTCTATGATTGCCGCTTCGTCAGCTTACATGGTAACTGCTGTACATCTTCTGCGCAGGCCTGCAATTTCTCCTCTAGTGTTGCCATTTCATAAGAAAGCCTAGCGTTATTGCTTTACCACTATCTCATCAGTACTGAAATTCCAAATAGTTTTTGAAGAATACATGCCAAGGGCATGCCATTATTGTTAGACGATCAAGTGATTCAAGCAGAATAGTAACATCAGTATAAGGATGGCTTGTTCTGAAGTTATGAAGCTTCACTGGCTGGCATTTTTTAGCTGGACCGTATCAGAACCATGTTTTTGTGTAGAATGCAATATATCAATAATAGCAACAATTTCTTATATTATTCAAAATCTAAACCTGGGCGAGTTGTTTAATGGAAACGTGGGTGTAAATCTGGGTGAGTTGTTTAACCTGGGCGAGTTGTTCGTCATGGTCGTACTGCCCACAGAAACAATTGTCCTTATTTTAGTGTCAATATACAGTGCAGTAAGCTTGTAGGCAATAGTGGTTCAGTGCTACCGTATTTACTCGACTCTAATGCGAAGAGAAAGATAGTATTTTGGTAGTGGATCAAAGTATCAATGATCTAGAAAAAACACTGGCCTTACACTTGAGAAAATACGGTACTTAACGAGTGCGTGTTTTTTTGATGCCAGCTTGACATAGCAGGCTGGCAAACTACATTTCCGAAAAAATTCTAACGGAAATTGTCGAGAAGCATAGTAATTAGATGTTTTATCTCTTCTATACATTACTGTGAACTACACTATCATCTCGTACGTCAAAAGTGAATCAAAATCAGTGTGCTCAGAATATTGCCTGACAGATTAAATGCCACCGTAATTTCTGACTACTTGCCATCGCAAGTAGTCACGTCACGACTTTCAGGATCTAAATCAGGTGGATGGTAAGCAGATGCCATATCCAGCTTCGAGAATTGCTAGGCGCCATCCAAGCTGGGCTACAGCTAATCTGTCTGTGGTACTGGAAAGCTATGAACAATATAGCTTCATTAGGCTGTCGCAGAACAACACACGACATTTGTTTTTGGCCATACTTGTTCCGTACAACTACTATAGGAAAAACCAACTGAGAGGCATCAATGCACTCGATTGTGTCTTGAACTTCATGTTTCTGCAGCTCAGCCGACACCTGCTCACGTTGGGTGAGCAGCCGACACCTGCTCACGTTGGTGGCAATGGGTGGAATGGACTCACGAACTTTAACTTTGTGTTTTATTGTTTTGGCAAGTCCAAGCTGTTGGTCAAAGAGATGTTCCTACTCTGAACGTAACTCAGTTTGCAATGTAGGAGTGCTGAAGGACAATGCAAGGCACTAAAAAGATTCACCTTCAGTGTTAATCGGTAGTGCCGCAGTGGCACCTAAGCCCAATACAGTGGTGTCTTCAGATACAACATACATAAGAATGCAAGAAGTTCTGTCTTGAAACGCAGCTGAAGCGTCAAAACAGTTTTGAACTGTTATCTTTTAATTGTAGTAGTCGAGAAGCTGCACTGAGGTCGACTTCAAAGGGCAAATGCTCGCATAAAAACGGCAGCAAATCCACGGGGTGAATGATGGAGAGTGGGGCGAAGCATCCGTCCGTCCAAGCGTCCGTCTGTGTGACGGCCTATACGTCCATCCGCTCGTCCGTGCGTGCATCTTTTCGTGTCTCCGCACGTCCATCCGTGCGTTCGTCCCTGCGTTCGTCTATGCGTCCATCCGACCCTGCAGCCATCTGTGCGTCCATCCATGCATCTCTCTGTGTGTTCGTTCGTCCATCTAGTCAACACTCCAAGTACCACAATCTCTCATCTTTTCATAATATATTCCGCACAAAGGAGGATCGCCATCCAGTGGACATTCCAAAGACTAAACGAGATGTGGCACACGAACACTTTTTTACGGCTTGCGCTTCGGGTCTTCTTCCCACCTTTAACCACCTCGAGTTCACGGTATATACTAGTTCACTGTATTCATGGCACTGCGGCCCAACGCTCGCTTAACCTTTCTAAAACCAAGGAGGTTAGCTCCGTGTGTTTAACGTAGCAACCATTTCTTGTCAGATAGTGCTCAATGTACATGCCAATGGCTGCTAATGGCGAATGAAAGACAGGAGATTTCGGCTTTTAGGTACCGCGCACGCTGCGAATTTTTTATTGTTCAACAACGCATAGGAGAAATCTCCCACCAGCACGACTTTGCAGGTCAGAGCATAAGACATGTTACGTACTACGACGAGGGACGAACGGGTGCAGCTTTAGGGAGCTTCGCCCCTAAAAACGAACGATAGAGTTCTTCCGCCAAACTAGTGATAGAAGATCCCGTATGAACTAGAAACAAGGTAGTGTGACCTTCCACTGCGATGTATGCGTAAACTTTATGCCTGTGTCCCTTAAAAACACTAATTGTTTAGTCGCTGTACTGAGAGCTAGTGTTGTAATCGTCATCAACTTGTCGAATTTTCGCAGAGTATCCAGATGACCTGCCCATACCGTCTAGGTGCTCAATCTTCTCGCAGAGACATCTGCGTCGGTGAGCCTTACATGCAGGACCCCACAACGATGACAAGCTCGAAAGTTTGAGATGGCTTGTACAGAATACTCCACTGGTTCGGCTTTACACTTAGCACAACATGTACATTCGTTTCTTATTTCTGGAGGCCGAGAAGAGCTTTGCGCCTTTTTAACGCGGTGAAATGAAGCGTCATCACAAAATTCTTTAGCTTGGCTCACGGCTTGTTTGTAATGGTTAGCGAGTGTAATAGCTCGTGAGAGTGTAGGTGAGGAGCCTTAAAAAAGTAAACGCTCGCGTAATTAACAATTCGTAGCCTTCCAGACAAGCTGTTCACGTAACATCTAATCAGTGAGACTTCCAAAATACAGTCAGCGATGAGAATTCGAAAAGCAGTGAAGTATCCTTCCACCGACTCACCTGCATGCTGAGCACGGCTACTGAGCCGTTGTCGAGCCACGAAGACGTCGACTGAACGCTCGAAATCGTCCGAAAGCAAGGCCATTGCAGAGTCATGCGCATCGTTTGTTGAGCCGGTGTCGCTTGTACTCGACAAGCTGAGAAGAGCGGCGGTAGCAGAGGCAGACTGCAAGTTCGCCGGGTTCAATGTAAAGAAGATCTGCTGCCCCTCCATGCCGAGACAGGTGAGCAGGATCGCTTTCGGGTGGTTGGCTGCAAGATTTGACGCTCCAGAAGCCACCATGTAGGTCTGAATGGCCTTCTTCCACTGGTTCATGGGGCAGCCGGATGACCAGGCGAAGGCAGAAAAGGCAGTGGTCGTTGTAAACCTGAACGCTCACCGTAATGATGCAGCAGAAATAAGCAGAAACGGTGCTCTTGCATGGGTTGAAACGTCATCACCAATAAGTTGTATTTGGAACATACCGAAACGATGCATCGAATGCTTTGACATCGATCTGATGCTGATGACCTCAGATGGATGGCGCTCACCCACAGAAAGGATGCGCCACGAACCGTGCGGCAGGATACCTATATGAAACTAAAATGAAATTAAAGCCAACCTGAAAAAAATAATTTAGAGATATAACTGCCAATAAACAAAAATGATTGCTGAGCAAGCGGTCAAACCGTCTCTTGTTTCTGACAGAAATAGAGCTATAAATTATAAACTAAACATCTGAAAAGGTTAGGGTTCACTAGCCCGGTAATCTTTGTGTTGTATTGGTGCAGCGAAACACAGTGGAGCTTATATCCCTGTGGCAGTAACTACATGAAGTGCCACCCAGTGAGAAAATTACTGGTACATTTACTTGTATTCCTAACTTCTGTAATGGCGCTACTAAAATCTTTTTTCTGATAAGAACAACGACGACAAGATAAAAAAATGTTCAATTGTTTTAATTTTGTTGCAAAAAATGCACAGAGTTGACGCCTTGAGTCATGCTTTGGTAGGGTAATAAGTTAGTTGTGGGACGGTACAGCGCAATATGGTATGAGTGACCTCTGACTGGTGAAATACATACCACTGTTTATTCCAGAAATACAGTAAATGCTCTAAATCTTTAAATTTATCCCAATTACCTATTCCCTATTGTAAACAAGCATTTCGGAACCTTTGCGCTGTCCCGTAAGCCGTATCTGGCAAAACTGGGATGGTGCGTCCACTCAGGGATACTGCTGCTAAAGAGTCCGCCATTTCATTCAAATATAATCCGCAGTAGCCTCAAGCGAATTCGCAGTGGATTCGCTTGAGGGCTTTTTGCGTAAGGCAAGAATAATCGCCAATAATGCTGCAACAAATACAGGGGTATAATCTGGGAGTCGAATTGAAAATGACCAGTCAAAATAAGGAGAGAAGATGCCAACCTCAGCCTTTTCTTTTAAACAGATGCATATAGCAATGATATTGTTATCTCCTGGTTAGCTCGATAATCTGCTAAGTGGCCATTTCAGTAAATATGTGCCAATTGTTTCGCGTTATGAACAAATATATCATCAAATTGTATGCTAAGCATTGACTTTACGTTGTCTGTTGAACCAATATGTTTAATTTTTACAATCAGTTGATGTACCATCGCTTGTGCAAATATCATTTGTGGGGCGTGTAGTCGCGACTAATGTGTTTCAAAGAATAAAGTTGGTTTTTTAATGAAACTGTAAAGTGCGCACCTTTGGTGTGAACTGTATATCTTTAAGAATGCTTGCACAGTAAGAATTTTAAACCTTTTTAGCAGAGAAGGTAGGCGATCTTCCATATACATCACGTTGTTTGCAACAAACTTTGGGAGACAAAGAGACAAACGCAACTCTTCTCCTTCCAGCAGTATTAGAGGCCTCATTTTACTTGCTGCACTGCCAGAAAACAATACATAGCCGGTTTCCGTGATAGGCCGCACATAATGTTTATATATCATTATTAGCGCATCTCTTCTTAAACCTGCTTTACAGTTTGCGAGCTTCCGTAGCCATTCCATGGCGCGTGTTACCTTGGAGTACACATAATCAATGTGGCTTCTCCAGTTTAATGTATCGTTATATAGGATGCCCAAATATTTAAGAGTATTTGCCTATGGAACGAGCTCACTTGTATATAATAACGAGTTGTTGATAGGCTGCAGAAAAGAAAATGCAAGAAGCGCATTTTCTTTATGATCGGCGTCCTATGAATGTTTTTGAGCCATCCTTATATTGTATTGACATAACTTTGTAGACTCTGGTATAGACATTGAAGATCGGAATTAATTGCAAAGAAAGTAATATCGTCCATGTACACATATAACTGAATATCCCTAGTTCATGGAATGGAGCTTAAGAAGCTATTAAATAAAACTGGCGACAGAACAGCCCCAGTGGTACGGCACGTGTCTGCTTATATCTTTTCGATGAGTACCCATCTTTATAGCAGTGATATTCTCTCCCTCTTAAAAACTTCGATATCCACGCCATGATGAAGTTGGGAAAGTGGTGATATTCCATCTGTTTCATTAAAATTGAATGCTACCCTACTGTACGCTTATGCCAAATCTAGAGTTACTAATGCATAGTACTGGCACCGACACCTAGCCAGTTATATTCGGCTCTCTAAATCAACGCACGCACACCATATTGAGCAACCAGATCTAAAACCAGTTTGACTGGAGTTTAAGACTGCGTTCATATCAATATAGTTCGTTACCCAGGCATACATACCACATTCAGTTAGTCCTAACCAGATTAGACGTGAGTGATATTGGCCTTACAATGTCTAAGGCGAATCCTATTTCCTGCTTTTTAATAAGTGGAACCACTTTAGAAGGCTTCCATTTGCCAAGTATCCAAGCTTTGGTTGAAGAAAACCTCTCCAGATTAAGCACTTTAGTTGGAGAAATCTCGAATATTAGTTTTATCATTGCATTGGTTACCCCGTCTGGTCCAGGTGCCGAAGGAGATAAGTGCCTTATTATCCCTGCCAGCTCAACTAAAGTAACCTCCTCGAAATCCTCGCCCGCCATTGGGTTCCCAATGTGCAGTGGTATAATTGACCTAAATATATCTTGGTGCCCTTTTGCAATATTTTCTACTAAATCAGAGAGCTCACGGGGGGAAAGAACAGAAGAGTCAATATTTTCAGCGGGTGGTAACATCTTTTGAGATCTTAAAAATCTGAAGAGCGCTTTTCTGTTTTAGCCCTAGAGAGATATTCATATCGTTTCATATTATATCCATCTTTTCCTGCACTTATTGTGCGTTTGAAGTCTGCTGCTGCGAATTCATAATCACACCAACTTTTTGGACATTGGTTTACCAGCAGTTGTCTCCATGCAACATTACGTATTCTATAGCTCCTCATGCCCTCTTCAGTCCACCATGGACTAAAGAACCTCTTGTGGCCGAGTTTAATTTAAAAGTTGCGTCTTTTATTTATCTTTTTACCAAGGCACACAGACCCATAGCCCTTACGTCACTTTGCATGTCTTTGATCAATTAAAATTAGCCCTCAAGTCTTTTTCTAATTTTCTATATTGAGCCGAATTTTTGGGCAAGCAGTATTCTCGGAAAGTTGAGTACAAAACTAATAGACAAGTGGTCACTGTTTCTATACATTCTAAAGTTTGCCACGAACATATATTTAGAGATGAGCTTGAAAATTTCATGTATATTACAGATTATGAGAGACCTCGGACAAAAGTAGCAGAGTGCAAATTTAAACAAGATAAATTCTTGTCAATAGCCCATTCCCACAAGCGTTTTGCGCTTAAATCTGTTTTGAAAATCCAAGCCACATTGTGTGAATTGAAGTCCCCAGTAAGTAATATATCCTTTCTGCAGGTAGAGAACATATCCCCTGGACTTCGTGCGTCTTGCACCCCGGTTGGGAAATATGCATTTACAAACGAGAAGCGAGAACCGTCTGGTAATATTGTTACGGGGTCAGTGACTTCTGTATAAACGCAATTAGAGAGGAACAACCTCCGGCGAGAATCAAAAATGGCTGATTGGCACACTCGCGCGCCCGTCAGCTGATTCTGTCCATCTTCACTTCGTAACAGGACCCCCGGGCGTTGGAGTGCCGTCTCGGCGCGAGTCCGAAGAAGTGTGACAGAAGTAGGGTTTCATGCGCGAAACATGAACAATGTCAACAAGTGACGAACTTGGTGACGTATTTGTTGTGATGACGCTACCTCTTAGTTGACGTGGCTAACTTGACGTAAGACTAAGTAGGGTCCTGCGTATCGAGAAAAAAGTTTTTCGGAGAGACCTACACGGCAACACAGTGACAAGAAGGGCTCGCGGTCACCTGGGGCAAACGTTATTTTACGATGCCGGTGGTTGTGGCGGGCTTTTTGCATATTCTGTGACCTGCTGAGACGAGACTGGGCACCTTGAAGAGCCATGTGAGCCTGATCAGTGGCTTCGCGAGCG
This sequence comes from Rhipicephalus microplus, assembly GCF_013339725.1. Taxonomy (NCBI): domain Eukaryota; kingdom Metazoa; phylum Arthropoda; class Arachnida; order Ixodida; family Ixodidae; genus Rhipicephalus; species Rhipicephalus microplus. The sequence continues at coordinate 69,163,344 of NC_051171.1, forward strand.
TACTCGCAAGCAGATGGCTTGAGAGGTAAGGTAGATTCAATTGGCAATATGTGGTCGCGATCATACAAAAGATAAAAAGGTGAGAATCCCGTGGTGTCATGTCAAGATGAATTATATGTGAAAGTCACATAGGCTAACGTGGTGTCCAAGTCACGATGACCATCGGAGACCTACATCGAAAGCATCTCTGTGAGCGTGCGGTTGATACGTCCAGTTAGGCCATTTGTTTGTGGATGGTATGCGGTAGATAGCTCATGCGCTGTGGCACACGATCGAAGGAGGTCGTCGACAACTTTGGACAAGAAAGAGCGGCTGCGGTCTGTAAGCAGCTGTCGGGGTGCAGCGTGGTGTAAGATGACGTCATGAAGAAAAAAATCTGCGACGTCAGTGGCGTAACTGGTTCGCATGGCCTTTGTCATCGCGTAACGGGTCGCATAATCTGTGGCGACGGCGATCCATTTATTTCCAATTGCCGTCGGCGGAAAACGGTCAAGAAGGTCGAGTCCCACGCGATGAAATGGTTCAGAGGGGACTTCGATTGGGTGAAGCTGCCCAGCTGGCAGCAAAAAAGGTCTTTTCCGGGCTGGCAGAGATCGCAAGTGGCAACGTATCGTCGCACGGTGCGGTACAGTTCTGGCCAGAAGAACCGACGTCGCACGCGGTCGTATGTGCGGAAAACACCGAGGTGTCTCGCTGTTGGTGCACCGTGAAGTTGTTCAAGTATGGCAGGCCGTAGATGACGGGCAATGACAAGCAGAAGCTCAGGGCCTTCAGTGCTGACGTTGAGGCGGTGGAGGATGCCGTCATTCAGCACGAACATACGGGATTTGGCGTCATGGGTGTCAGACTGGATGGCGTCGGTGATAGTGCGCAATGACTCATACCGTAGTTGTTCAATGCGCATATCGCTGATATCAGTAAACGCCATCATGCTGCTTTCCAGGTCCGTCGCAACGGGATCAGGAGGGTCCACTGGATGACGGGAAAGAGTCAGCGTCCTTGTGCAAACGGCCAGACTTGTAGCTGACGGTAAACAAAAATTCCTGTAGCCTCAAAGCCTAGCGACCCAGACGTCCAACTGGGCCCTTCAGAGAAGTCAGCCAGCAAAGGGAGTGGTGGTCCGTAAGGACGGAGAACATGTGGTCATATAAATATGGCGGGAACTTGGCGACGGCCCAAACTGAAGGTAAACACTCCCTCTCGTTGATGCAATAATTCCTCTCAGGGGGAGAAAGCAGATGACTGGCGTAAGCTATCACGCACTGTCTGCCGTGGTGCCGCTGGGCGAGAACTGCGTCAATACCGTGGCCACTGGCGTCGGTGTGAACTTCTGTGGCAGCAGAAGGATTAAAGTGGGGAAGTATGGGGGGCGTAGTTAAGCAGTCGATGAGAGCGGTGAACGCTTGAGCTTGCTCAGGGCCCCATGAGAATGCGGTATCCCTTTTCAGCAAATCTGTTAGTGGCTTGGCAACGTCGGCAATGTTTTTCACAAAACAACGAAATTAGGAACATAAGCCGATGAAGCTCCGGATGTCGGATGTTGAACAGGGCACTGGAAAGCTACGGACGGCGCAGATCTTTTCAAGTTCTGGTTGTACGCCATCGGCGTTAACAAGATGGCCCAGAATGGTAATCTGCCGGCGGCCAAATTGACATTTCTTGGAGTTTAGCTGTAGCTTCGCTGTTCTGAAGACTGCGAGAATTACAGCAAGGCGGGTTAGCTGGCTATCAAAAGTAGATGAGAAGACTATCACATCGTCTAGGTAACAGAGACAAGTAGATCACTTGTAACCACGCAAGAGAGATTCCTTCATTCGTTCGAATGTGGCAGGGGCGTTACATAGTCCAAAAGGCATCACCTTAAACTGGTATAAACTATCCGGTGTAATGAAGGCCGTATTCTTGTGGTCCATCTCATCGACAGAAATCTGCCAGTAGCCAGACCGAAGATCAATAGACGAGAATTACGTAGCGCCATGAAGGCAGTCCAACGCGTCATCGATGCGTTTTAGCGGGTATGCGTTTTTTCGCGTGATCTTGTTAAGCTGGCGATAGTCAACGCAGAAGCGCCAGATAGACGAGCGTGACAAGAGGCCATCGGCGAGGCGCAGTAGCAACCGGCGCAAAGTGCGACATGCTGCACATCGTGCCGGCTACGTTACCCAGACTGCAGTGAGTCTGCCTCTCATCGTGACGGAGTAACGCCGGTTCTGCTCAAACAGACATGCGTCAAAGCAATGCAGCGCGGCACGCGCCTGCGAGTATATGACAGGTAGACGGGTGCCTTACGTGGCATCGTGGCGTAACATGACGAAACGTACGCCATTGCGCACGCGCGCCGGATCACGTTGAAGTGTATGGGCGCCTTAAGGTCACAATCTGTGCGAGTGGTAATGCGTTTACGAATTGGGCCTTCTACTATTTGAAAGGCAAACAATGGTAAGGGTGCATAGAAACGACGTGTTGAAGGAACTAATCGTGGATGCCATGGTCATTTTGTGAGGGGACAGTGGAATAAATAAAAGTTGTATCTTTAACGCATACACAGTATAGCACCGTGCTGCAGTGAATAACGTGCTGGTGATCGTATGTAGCGGATCAAGAGGTGATGCATTCAACTCCCGTTGGCAACCTTAGTGTCGTTGGCTTCTGATTGTGTGTATTTCCTGAAGTCATTTCTATGACGGAAATATGTCACTGAAATCTTAGTGGACCCCAGCATGAAATCCTTTGGTGTTAATAAAGCTACTTTAGTATTCTCGCTCTCAGGCTGTTTACAGCCACGATCCCCAGAGGCATGCCCAGCCCGCTTGGCGCAATGGCTGCAGGCACTGGATTAATACGTATACTTTATGTTAAAACCTGGTTATAGCTGTAACGCATTGTTAAATAGGAAACATTGCCTGAAATAATAGATAGTTTTTTCCTACTTAAGCGCCCATCAGCAATACCACCATTTCAAAAGTGTGCTTCCGTTTCTCTTGTAGCAGCGTGCCATCGAAGTGACGTTCGGTGGGCACGACTTCATTCGCTCTAAGTGACACTAAATTCTCTATTGTGACCAGATTATTAGCAAGTGAAATGAACATTTGACCTGAATTAATATACTGAGCATCTGACTGTCGAATGATGTAACGTACTCATCTATGAAATGTTATCCCTGTACTGCAAAGGCAGATATCCTTACGCCGAGCAATTAAAAGTTCTGCAGGGGTTTCATTCTCAACTAATGAGGGTCTTGACGTATATAAAAACAGTATTGTGGTACTTTACTCGTACGTTGAAAATCATTATTCAGTTGCTTTACTGAACTCTCTATAGGTCAAAGCAGTGTTCATCTTATACAAAGCTATGAAATGAAAATTTAAAGGCTGCATAACAGCGTAGCATGTGGGATATATTTTGGGAATTAAATAAGAAAGCAAATGCGTGCATCATTGCGACTCGGTTGCCGAAAAATTTCAATCGCGCCTCCATGGCCCTTTAAACACAAGCATTTTGTATATTATTATTTTATTATTATTATTATTTCCTTTATTTCCAGAATAAAACGAAAACATTACATTCTGGATGGTCTCCTGGGCTAAAAGCTGTAATGAAACAGCTTGACTAGGGCCCAGAAGACCAATGACATGGCAACAAGTGACCGGTAAAAATATTTGCACCAAATTACAAGATATATCACACATTGTACAAAAATATTTACAAAAACAAAGCATATAACAATATCTGTGTAAGCGTAACAGGGAATGATTTTTTTTGACTAAAACACATCTCTAACAACGAACAAGACCAACAGAATACCAAAATTTATTTACAGAAAAGAAATTTTAATACTACAAGTACAAGGAACACAGTCAATAGTACACCTGTAATAGTACAAGCAATAGTACACCTGTAATTCTGGCAGTAAACTACACGAAACACTAATATCAACACAATATAATAATAGAAAGCATGATAGCTAATCATATACAACAATATACAGTGAAATGTAGTACAACATTAACAAATAATTGAAATACATTAGTAATTCAGAAATATTTCACGTAATGTATTTAGCGCAGGTTTATGTAAATGATTATGCTTTTTAAGAATGCATGGGAGGTTATATTTCAATGACTGCAGTTTATAGTCAGTGCGAAAGCGCGGTATGAGCCATCCTCCTACATTACGAGTATTGATAGCATGACTGTTGCGTTGCAGTGCAGCAGTTAACTCGATAAATTGTTTAAATGAAGAAGAACAAGCAGATGACTGGCGTCATTTCACGTCATTTCACATCATTTCACGTAACATCATTTCATCATAACACATCATTTCACGTATATATAAACGCTCTCTTCTTTACTCAGTGGCAGCATTGATAATCCAGATAGCAGTTTTAATTGCGCATAAAGTTAGTTGAGCTATCTCCCTACCACTTGAACTGGCCAGCCGGATATTAAAGTGTGAGTGGCATCAAACACCCACAGGCAGGTGTACACACATACACGCGAGTAACAGCAACGCTTACATGAAAAAGCCACGATAAATAAATATGCAAACAAAGATATGAATAAATGTATGTACATATAAAAAACACACAAAACGCAGCTTTACCTACGGGGTCTTCAGTGTTGTAAAACGTATAAGCCTCTACTGTTGGACACTGAAGATGCAAACATCTTTATTCACAGTAATATTTATGCAAATAAAAGGAATGGCAGAAGTTCTTGTGAAATTTGTGCATATCGTGTCTCGGATTATAAAAGTGTCGGGAAAAATTCATAATAATTGAGAAGAGATGATGGCCTGAGGTTGTGCGCACGGGTCTGTTACTCTGTGCAGATTATGAAAGCAAAATAATTTTGTACTACGTATCAAACAAGTAAATAGAAGAAATTTTATTGTGTTTCTAAATTTTGTGCAACTGTACAAAATTTCAGCCATCAAGATGAACCACTTTCTTGGGATGAACCTCATTGTGGCAGTAGCCACTGCCAGCGGTAATACAACATACACTTGCCGTCAGCTTGGTTCACTGGACGAAAACCTTTTCTTACCAATATTGGACAGAATTTAGAGAGCGAAATTACTTGTGCATGGTTTTAATTCAGCAGCCATAAAAAAGCTAGCGTTAAGAAGGTCATGTCAGTGGGTTCAACTGGTGACTGTGGCAAAGAATATCACTGCTGAACACAGAGTCATACATTTGATTCTAGCGGCGCGTAACAAATAGGCACAGGTAAAAATGTGGTGGTTATTTGTTCAAGCAGTGAAAACACTGTATTTCACTTCAAAACAAACAATACGATTTTTTTAGATGGGTGAATATGATTATATTGAGTTAAAATGTTGCCCAGTGCAGACCGTAGTCACCCTTTCATGCTTTTCGATTCTGTTCAAACTGTATATGCTAATATGTATTGACTGTGGTGGAATAAACCAAATCTCACATCTCGAATCGTAAACCGAAAAGGAGAGACCACCTGCTTAGCAGAGGAGGATGAAGGGCAACCGAATGTGGAGCGCGGTGGTGATGTAATGCGGGAGGTGACAAGTATTATCCGAGGAGGAAAGCAAAGTCACCTCGAACTAACGAGAAGGAAAGTGGAGGAAGAGAAAAGCCACCGCGGAACCACGTCACTGCATGAGCGGAGGTACGTCTGCGGCGGCAACAAACAGACCCATCTAGTGTTGCTCACCATCGTTCGTTTCCTGGTAGTGTCATACGCTGCTCTATAAAATAAACAAGCCTGTCACGGTAGCCTATAAAAATAAGAGGCAATGAATGCGTCCATGCATACCGTTGTAAGAAACACATGACTCATTCGAGGTGGTATTCCAGTGGCGACGGTTGTATAAATACGATTTGCCGCATCGACTACGATTTAGCATTCCATTATGCTCTGTTATAACTCGTATAACCATTCTGTTATGCTCTGATATGACTGTTCTGCTGTGGTGAAGTTCAGGTTCCCATTGTCTCGGCTACTCCGTCTGAATGGGTTCTCTAGAAAAAAATATCAATGTGAATACTGAATGGTTGCGCGATATTGAAGAGTCAGCAAAAGAAAAATACAAAATAGAACACCGAAACTAGTTGAAATGACATGTCAATGTACAGTTTGCTTGCAGCAGTTCACACCGGCAAAAAATGTTCACACGCATATCCCTTTCTATTTCTACTCACTGTTTATGCACTAACACATCATTTCATATATGTCATCCTGTGGCTGTATACCACAAGCGCTTATGCAGCCCAATCTTCACTAAGAAGTTGGTCAGGTAGATGTTCACCCTAGTCTGAAGATGCATATCAGGCCGTGGTCCAAGTAATTTCTTTATTATGAGAAACCGTCTTTTTAAACTTGCAATTTTGTTCTTTAATTTTTATCTTTCATTTTCAATTCCTACTCTCAGCATATGCACTAACACATAACTTTATTTAAATTGAAAATTTTCCAGTATATAGCACGAAATAGCAGAGTTGCTCGAAGGATATCAAGCATACCGGTTGTGGCGCACGCGATCTCCGACGTCAGCGTAGCTCTCGCCGATTGATACACCCTCCACAATCTCCTGCCACCATGAGGCTCTCCCCATGTGGTGCCCCATTCTACGATGTCTTCGACGGGCTCTTAACTTTCTTATCTCCCTTTTCTGTAGATTGCCTGTCCAGTTTCTTTATCTCTAAGTTTCCACTAATTTTTTTTTATCCCTTCTTTTCCCCTCCCCTACAAGGTAGTGCGCTGTGTTGTCCATGAGGAGGACAGAAATTAGGTGCCATTTTCCTCTTCTCAAGAGCCATGCAGGAAAACCATTCAGAGAAATAGCGCCAGCCAGTCCGTTACAAGGAACGAGTTACACAGATGTTCGAGGTGATTCACTTTCTTCTACGGAAGGAGCTGCCCAAAGATTAGGTCAGTAGAGCCACAGCCGCAATCTGGAGGTTAATTGGAGCCACGAAATGAGTAGCTAAGTGCCACGACAAGGTTCAGTTTGGCGTTGAATAAACCGTTGCCAGATTTGAAAGGTCAGTATTGCCAGACTGCCACCAAACTTGGCGGAGAAACTTGCCCCTGTAGTTGTGACTTCTATGTGAAGGCTTTGTGTCGTCCGTGGTGCATTCGCGAGTGCGTGTGCGACATTGGACGAATTAATAAACGGAATAAACGTAAAACTTTTGTACAGAAGTCAGGGCGCGTTGTGTAACTGCCTGCGCAGCTGTGCAAGTAAGATATTGCGTCTCAGATTTAGGCAATCAACGATGCGCCTCTTTTTTTGGTCTTGTCCGACGATCGTTTCTCGGAAGTAGGCTCCCTGCACAGCTGATCATGCCACGTCGACCACGCGCGACGACGGCGACGCTGCGCTTCCTGTAGCTGTGTCGACACAAGTCATATCGTTCAGGTGGCAAATAATGTGAATAAGCAAGTGGCGTAAATAAGAATAAAGTGGGAAAAAATTATCTCACTGCACGCTGATCACGTCACCGTTGACACACGATAGACTGCCCCTAAATAGAATATCAGCGAACGATTACCTCCACGAGCCGAAGGACAAGGTCTTTCATTTGAAGCTGCGACGACAAAGTAGGTCTCGACATTGGTTAATTAGCCCCGCCGCGGTGGTCTAGTGGCTAAGGTACTCGGCTGCTGACCCGCAGGGCGCGGGTTTGAATCCCGGCTGCGGCGGCTGCATTTCCGATGGAGGCGGAAATGTTGTAGGCCCGTGTGCTCGGATTTGGGTGCACGTTAAAGAACCCCAGGTGGTCTAAATTTCCGGAGCCCTCCACTACGGCGTCTCTCATAATCATATAGTGGTTTTGGGACGTTAAACCCCACATATCAATCAATCAATCAAACATTGGTTAATTAGAATTTAGATTTTTTGTGCTTATTGTGGGTGAGTCCCTGCCGACGACGGCGGCTCATTGGGCGGGGTGCCATTTACAAGTATGCGCAAGTTTTGGCTAATTCTCGCCAGCTGGGACGATAAAGCAGCCTTCCAGGCAAATATAGCTGTAACATATTTGACGTACCGCCATCAGCCAACCTAGCCACGTTCATTATTCATATTGTCACGTTTCTTAAGACAAACTTGGTTTAATGGGTTCGTTGAGTCGACAAGCCAAGCAGCAGATCAGACAGATCGTCATTGTCTTCTTTCACTCCTGGATCTCACCCAGACATATCATGTGGCAATAATCCTCTTTGAAAGCATCGACTCGATGCTCGTAAAGAAAAAAAGTGAAGGCATACACACGCAGATGCAGAGAACCAAAAGAGGGAGAGTGCCAGTACTCGCAGCGCAACTGAGGAAATTTCGCCAATGCTTGCGCCAAGCGCAAAAAGAAAAGGCATAAAAACAGGAGAACACGAACAGCAGCAGCAGCGCAATGTCACGACATGTAGCAACACGTGAATCACAAGGGCTACTGTGTGAAGTAGGGCTTCAGCCGAACGACATGCACGGTTTCGGGCCAAAGCTGTCGACGAGAAGACGCCGTGCTGTCCGGAAATACCTCTTAGGTAAGATCTGTAACACGTCTAAGAACCTTGTACGGTCCAAAATGAACGGCTTAGGAGTTTTCGGATAAGCGTGGTCGCCGGACAGGGGTCCACACCCACACTCGGTCCCCGGGGTGGTAGGTGACGTTTTAATGACGGAGGTTGTAACGTCGTACGTCTTCATCTTGTTGGTGACTGGTGTTTATGCGAGCTAGCTGACGAGTTTCTTTGGGTATTGAGTGTATTGCTCAGCGTCTGGAGCGATTTCATTGCTTTGGTCACACGGAAGCATAGCATCGAGCATGGTTCGCACGTTACGTCCGTAAACGTGTCGGAAAGGCGGAAATTGCGTTGTTTCTTGCGTTGCCGTATTGTATGTAAACGTGATGTATGGAAGAATTTCGTCCCAGATTTTGTGCTGTACGTCAACGTACATTGACAGCATGTCCGCTATGGTCTTGTTAAGCCTCTCTGTCAGTTTATTCTATTGCGGGTGATAAGCCGTCGTTTTTCGATGACTTGTGCAGCTCAATTTAAAAATGTCCTCCATCATTCGTGCTGTAAATGACGTCCCTCTGTCCGTAATCACGCATGACGGGGCAGCATGCCGTAGGACGATTTGGTGCACGAAGAAATGCGCGACTTCAGAGGATGTACCACGGGGTAACGCTTTTGTTTCAGCATAACAATTAAGATAATCTGTCGCAACTATAATCCATTTGTTCCCAGAGGACGACAAAGGGAAGGGTCCGAGAAGGTCCATTCCACGAGGCCAAACGGTGTCGGTGGTGGTACGATCGGCTGAAGCAGGCCCGCGGGTCTCACAGGTGGAGTCTTGCGACGCTGGCACTCACGGCAGCCTTTAGCGTATCGATGTACACTAGTTGATAGTCGCGGCCAGTGATACTGTTGGCGTACTCTGGCGAGAGTTCGCGAATAGCCCAAATGTCTTGACGTGGGCTTGTCATGACACGCAAGGAGGATCTCGCCCCGCATTTCGGTAGAAACAACGAGTAGGAAGGCATTGTCGCTACGACGGGCGTTTTGCTTGTGAAGAATGCCTCTTAGACAAAAAGAGGACAGTTCGCGAGCAGTGTGTCGAGGAAACTGAGAGTTCCGGCTTTTCAGGGAATCAATAGCTGGGCGTAATTCGTCGTCTGCCCGCTGTTTTGACATAAATTCGGAATCGCTGACTGCTCCGAGAAAGACATCTTCATTCTCGGAGCCCCTGACAGCGTGCCCCACAGGCGCTCGAGAAAGCGCGTCGGCATCTTCGTGTTTGCGCCCTGACCTGTACACAATCGTAATATCGAACTCCTGCAAACGCAAACTCTACCGAGCGAGACGGCCGGATGGATCTCTGAGATTTGCCAGCCAGCAGAGTCAGTGGTGGTGAGTCACCACTTTGAAGGGACGACCATAGAGGTAAGGCCGAAATTTGGTCGTCGCCCACACGACTGCGAGGCATTCTTTTTCCGATGTAGAAAAGTTGGTCTCGGCTCGAGAAAGAGTACGACTGGCGTAAGCTATTACATGTTCAACGCCACCGTGTCGTTGTACAAGGACAGCACCAAGTCTGACGTTGCTGGCATCTGTATGAAGTTCTGTAGCAGCGTCCTCATCAAAATGGGCAAGAGCAGGGGCTGTTTGCATTCTCTGCCGTAGCTCTGTGAACGCTGCATCTTGTTCTGCGCTCTAAGTAAAAGGCACGTCATCTCGGGTGAGTCGCGTGAGAGGTTCAGCTATCTTCGAGAAGTTGGCGATAAATCGGCGATAATACGCGCACAAGCCGAAGAAACGGCGTACTGCTCTGTTATCTGATGGAACAGGGAAGGCGGCGACAGCAGCAGTTTTGTATTGATCAGGTGGCACTCCATTCGCACTAATGACATGTCCCAGAAACTTCAGATCTTCATAGCCGAAATGGCATTTTTGAGTTTTCAGCGTGAGTTCAGCTGTGCGAATGGCTTCTAGAACCTTTCTCATACGCTTCAGTTGTTCTTCGAAGCTCTCGGAAAAGATGACCACATCATCGAGGTAGACAAGGCAGCTTTGCCACGTCAAGCCAGCGAGAACTGTGTCCATCATCCTCTGAAAAGTGGCTGGGGCAGAACAGAGGCCGAAGAGAAGAACTCGGAATTCGTAAAGTCCGTCTGGAGTCACAAATGCGGTTTTTTCTCGGTCTCGTTCATCCACTTCAATTTGCCAATAGCCACTCTTTAGATCGATGGACGAAAAATACTTCGCGCGTCATAATCTGTTGAGAAAGTAGTCGACCCGTAGAAGCGGGTAAACGTCTTTTTTCGTGACGCTATTAGGCTTCCTGTAGTCAATACAAAATCGCAGCGTTCCGTCTTTTTTTCTTCACTAGAACGACTGAGGAGGACCAAGAGCTGCTGGATGGTTGAATAATCCCGCCATCGAGCTTATCTTTTACTTGTGTCTGAATAGCCGCACGTTCTTTGGAAGAAACGCGATAAGGCTGCTGCTGGATGGGGCGGACGTCATCGTCAGTAATAATTCGATGCTTGGCGAGGTGTGTTTGACGGACTTTGGAAGAAGAGGCGAAGCAAGACCGAAACTCCCTTAAAAGGTCATGAAGAGCAGCCTTTCTCTTGTCTGACAGCGTCGAATTAATGTCGATGTCGTCTAGAAATTCTTCATCCTCATGCGTTTCCTCGGACGCGAAGCACTCCGTGACGTCGGCAACAGGGTCTCCATAGGCTACGGTGGTTCCGTAGAAAAGATGCCGGTGCTCGTAGTTGAAGTTCGTAACTAGTATTTGCGACTGTCCGTGACGGACACGCACAACACTTCGGGCGGCACATACACCTTAGAGTAGCAGAAGTGATAGGTTGCTTTCAGCCACCACGTCATCGTCTTGAAGGTCTTCGCAAATGACTTCCATGAAAACAGTCGCTCAAGGCGGCAGCGTCACACTGTCGTCAGCAACACGCAGCGCAGGTCTACGGCAGTTATCACCGTCTCGATCTGTTGCGCCTTGAGTCGAGAAGGTCACAATGCGCTCACGAAGATTTATGATGGCACCGTATTAGCGAAGGAAGTCCATGCCAATAATCAGCTGACGTGAACAGTCGCGCAGAACGAGGCAGCTGAGCACAAACGTTGACGCACGAATTTTCACTCTTGCCGTACAGCGACCCAGTGGTGTTACAACGTGTCCTCCAGCAGTTCTTATTCGCGTCCCATTCCATGGCGTAATCACTTTCCTGAGATCTTTTGCTAGCCTCCCGCTGATAGTAGAATAGTCTGCACCAGTGTCTATCAATGCATTGACCTGAAAATCGTCAATCAGCACAGGTATGTCAAGTGACACGCGGTCACTGGGTTCAGATGTGGATTTCGGCGTTTTTTTCGGTACTGCGATTATTCTCTGATTGAATGTCTCCCGTGTTGCGTGCAAGCGTCGATGGGAGGTCTTCCGCACTTTGAGTCCCAGCGACCTTGCCCCCGAAGGCCGCTGCCTTCAGTTTTCCCGACGAGGACTTGGAGAGCGTTCCCGTGCCGTCACCTCCAAACGTGACCCAGTGGCTGCGGGTCTCCTCGGAGATGGTGACCGCGATTGCCGTCGTGTAAAGGGTGCCCAATGTTGCGCGAGATACTCTTCGATATCCCTCGGGCTTTGACCAATTTGGGACGAGGTGAATTGACGGAAAATCCACGCAGGCCAAGTTGCCGGTATGGGCGTTCGCGGTAAATGTGACCAGCCTCGCCGCAATGATAGCAGAGGGGTCGTTTGTCCGGCGTACGCCAGAGATCAGACTTGCGCGTCAGTGCTCGGCGACCATCGATGTCCAAACCAGCGTGCATCAACTGAATTGCGACTGACGGCATCATTGTCTGTATTGGGACGTATGACACTGTCTGAAGCGGAACGTGCGGCACTGTCTGAATCGGGACGTGTGGCACTGTCTGGATCGGGACGTGCAGCACTGGCTGGGTTGGGACTCCTTGACCAGAACGAGGCGTGGCGGATCGCAAGGCTTCCGCGTACGTACGACGGCGACTATCAGTAGGCACAGGAGCCGTTTCCGGATCAACCGACATCGGCGGAAAACGATGGGCGTGCAACATCTGCTGGACCTCGTCACGGAAGACACTGGTAATAGAACCAACATTGATTTGCCTTGTCCCGTACAACTTTTCCATTTCTTCCCGGACGACAGATCGAATAATCTTGCGAATCCATTCGGGGCTCTTGCTCCCAGGGGTGGCGAAAAATTCGGGAGTTGAGGCAGCATTCACTTGACGGTCAAACAGGGCAGACCGTTGTTGCAGTACTTGCTCCATTGTTGCCGCTTCAGTAAGGAACACAGCAACACTCTTGGGGGGGCTACGCACGAAACCAGCAAAAAGTTTTTCCTTCACACCACGCATGAGGTGGCGCAACTTTTTTTCTTCTGCCATAGCAGGATCCGCTCGCTTGAAAAGCCGTGTCATGTCCTCGACGTACATCAAGACGGTCTCGTTTGGCATCTGAATGCGTGATTGTAGTGCATGCTCCGCCCGTTCGCGGTGGTCGGGACTCCTGTAGGTCTCCAGAAGGCGACGCTGGAACTCGCGCCAAGATGTCGAAACATCATCTTTGTTCAAAAACCACGTCTTGGCACCGTCCTTTAGGCAAGTGCACACGTTCCGGAGCTTCGCGACATCATCCCAGTAATTTATCGCTGCGACACGTTCGAACTCACTCAGCCAGTCGTCAACATCTTCATGCTGCTCTCCACGAAAGGGGCTAGGCATGAGCGGGTTCTGGACGGTGCAGTAGATCGGCGTGGAAGGTGTCGAAGCTTGCACGGGATCTTGTGTCGAAGTCATAGTTGCTGCGTCAGTGGTTGGTGTCAAAGGTGGTAGGTCTCGTTGGCGGCGGCTTACTCTGAGAACAGGAGTGTCCACGGGTGCAGGGCTTGTGTTCCGGCTGCTGGGTGCGGTCTTGGGCATCGGGTGGATCGTGAGACGTTGTACCCAGCAACTCCACCAGTCTTGTCACGTTTCTTAAGACAAACTTGGTTTAATGGGTTCGTTGAGTCGACTAGCCAAGCAGCAGCTCAGACAGATCGTCATTGTCTTCATTCACTCCTGGATCTCACTCAAGCATATCTTGTGGCAATATATACACGAGTTCGAACAATATGTCTCTTGCCGACACAGCTAGGGGAAGCGTAGCGTCCCCGTCATCGCACGTGGTCGACATGGCAACGTCCAGCGTCACTCACGTCCAACGTCACACATGCACTCGACAAATGCAGAGCGGACAAAGCAAAGCCCATGAGGGCTTTGCTATGTAATTAAACAATGGTTCATTAGTAATGCAAGGATTCCTTGCATTACTAAGGCACTAATGCATTCTATAAGGAAAAAGGACAATCTTCGCAAAAAGATCAAGGCAGAACCATTCAATCATTCACTCAAATGTCGGCTAAAAACTTATTCCAATATTCAGGGAGCTGCCCTAAAGCACGCTAATTGAGAATACTATCAAAGTAAGATTAGAAATAATAGTGGCAACACAAGGCAGAAGTGGCAAGTAATCAAAGAATTTGTGAACAGTCATAAGCCTAAATCTCACCCAACTGCTATATCTATTAACGAAAACAGATACACTGATTCTGATTCTATTGCGGAGGTTTTCAGCTCTCATTTCAGCCCCCCTGTGAGTACCAATACAAACACTCAGTCAGAACTATCACTTTAAAGTCTTCCACGTACTCCTCAATCTTTTTTTTGTATCCTACGGTAAATGATGAAGTTAACAATATCATCTCATCATTAAAGAATACTGGTCCAGGGCGTGATCAAATCTGCTCTGCTAAAATTAAACTTGTATCAAAAAAACTTTCCCCAATCTTAGCCTATTTAATCAAGAAGCTTTTCACGGCTGCTGTGTTTCTTAAAGGCATTAAAGCAGAGAAAATTATCCCAATTTTCAAGGAAGGTGATTGCGAATGCTGTAACAACTATCGCCCGATTCGCATTTTACCTTTCTTTAGTTAAGTCATTGAAAAACTAAATTGCCACCATTTAATGAAATACCTATATAAATTCAACATATTATCTGATCACCAATTTGGCTTTCGTCCAGGTCTTTCGACTGAAGTTGCACTAATAACTTTTATTGACAAGTTTAAATTGTCAATTTATGAAGGTCTTCTTTTTAGAGCGGTGTTTAATAATTTTACTAAAGCTTTTGATACAATTAACTACGCCATCCTATTTCATAAGCTTGGCTGGTATGGCATATCTGGACCACCCTTTCAGCTCATTAAAAGCTATCTTGGTGATCGGACGCAGGTTGTTCAGATTATCCAGAGTTTTTCATCTCCAAAAACCTTTAACATTGGCGTTCCTCAAGGGTCAATCCTGGGACCCCTTCCGTTTTTGTTATTTATAAATGACTTACCATTTCATCTGAATCACACTAACGATCTTCTCTACGCTGATGACACTACTATTTTTACCACCCACAAGGATCCACTCATGCTACAACAATCACTAAAGGTCGACTTAAATAACGTTCATTCATGGTGTGTATCGAATCTGTTTTTCATCAATCCATCAAAGACTAATTTCAAGGTATTCCATTCCCCGCAGTTCTTTCCAAGCATCGTTTCATTAGCAGTGACACTTGATGGTCATTCATGCATGTTCATCTACAAAATTTCGTGGTGTGGTATTAGATAAACCTTTGAAATTCAGCGAACATGCGCAGGCCTTGATTCAAAAGGTGTCTTTCGGTATTCACGTGATCATCAAAACACGACCTTACTTCTCCACTGAAATCCTTTTATCTTTATATTACGCATTTATTTATGGTCACCTGTCATACTGCGCATCATCCTGTGGAAAATACATATTGGTCACATGTATATCATCTAGAACAATTACAGAAGCACGTTTTGAGACTCATTACTTTCAAACCATTTTTATCGCCTCTCTTTTCAGCAACATGAACATTTTACCTCAGCATAAACTCTTCAGCTACAATATTCTAATGATCATGCTTCGTATCCTTAATAATGAATTATACATTTCCAGCTTTTCGGGAGTTACTCTTGTAAACACGAGTTTTCAGCGAACCGTAATCTACTTCTTCCTAAAGTACATACCAAATATGGTCAAATGACGGGAAGATTTTCATGCATAACACTGTGGAACATGCTGCCTGTTGATCTCAAATCATGCTCAATGTACTCCTTTAGTAAGCGTTTGAAGGTCTTATTGTTAAATGACTTATGACTTGAATGTTTTCTTTTGGGCTTCTTTGTTGCAAGCAAATTGTCACTATTGCTCATATGGCCCTACGTTTTTGTACCATTTTCTTTTAAATATTGCTGTAATTTCGTCGCTGTTTGCTGACCAAAAGCTAATCCTCTTTTTACATTTTGTTTGGAGGTCCCCCTGAGAGTTTTACTTTAGGACCTCCGACTGCAAAAAATGCATGCAAAAAATGCATTAAAAAATTCGCCATGCAAAAAATGCATTCATAAAAATGTATCTATTTTTGAATAATTGAAAACAAACAACAACCTTAAAGAGCCCCTCACTAGGTTTGGGAAGGAGAACCTTGCAGAGCACCGACATGTACTTAAGCGCCATCTCTTCTTGCCACTGTAGCAGAGAGTCATGGCCACAATATAGACATGGACACGTGTGCCTGTCATTAGTTATCAGTCTTGTTTGTTGCAAGATTAGTATACGTGAGGTTATCTGCCAATTCTTCGCCTAACGAAGCGTCAAATTTGCGAGTGAACATCTTTCTGTCTGTTTCGCAGCTGTTATCATCACGGCCCCGTACGATGCCACCGCGGGTGCAGGAGTAGACTCCGTACAAATCGTTGCTCTGGGAAAGAAGTTAAGTGCAGTGTATCCCGAAGACAGCCATTTGTCTACCCATGCAGGGAAAGCAGTCCTGCCCTAACGCCCAGTAAAGCGCTTAAAGCAATGTTAGGAAGGGCTACGCATATTTCCCTTGTGCGACAACATTGTAAGCTATAACTGGTAAATGATTCTCTTGAACATTCAAGAGTGAGCATGCGAGACAAAGCCCACAAGTTGGCTAATTTGAAATATACTAGTGTCACGTGGCTGCTCTGAAGAAAGATAATGCTGGTGGATACTTGGTGTATCGTCCCGTTGACTGTGACATTTAACTGCAGACTTGTTGCTCCTTGATGTGTGGACGTGCTGAACGTTATTAGAATATTGTTACCAGGATGTCCTCTCACTTCTGTGTTTGAAAGAGTAAACCCTAACAGAAAAGTATTGTCGGGGAATCGCAGAGGAGAAAGAAGGAAAAAAAAAGAGACTAAAAAAAGAAATGATGGAAAGGAAAACGTTTCCGTCTAGATGGGCTTGCAAACATAATACCCACACATCAAAGGCAAGTGTCGGAAACATTACCTAAATTTTGCATGAGATTCCAACAAGGGTCGATTACGGCTCCACAGTTCTGTGCCACCACTATTGCCAATGTCTGTAACCACTATAGCACGAAATAAAGAAACGAAAATGGCAGATCCCACGTACAGTGAGAATCGATGACATTCGAAGCACAAATGAGAAATGTTGATATGTCACTTTAAACTCAGGACAGCGTTACGAGGTGGAGCTAAATGATGCCGTACATGACTGCTGTGTCGTGATTATCATGTTTGGATGCGTCGTTTACCTTTGTCATCTATTCATGTCACATGATACCAAATTTAGCATATGTGTAGCTAGCGAAACAGGCGCGAGCATGCTATGAGCGTGGTATTTTGTCGCGTTTTTACATGACACGCGTGTCAGGATTATCATGTTTGCACCAGTCATATATTTTGTCATTCATCAACGTCACGTAGCACCGAACTTAATATATGTGGAGCTAGCAAAACGGCCGCGAGCGCATCATGAAGGGCCCAATATACTACAATGTAGCGTTGATGCACGCGCACGCTGGGAACAGCGACTCAACGTTAGCAAAACGCGAGCGCTCTAGGGTCTGCCACCAGACGCGACTAGTGTCTGTCGGCATAACCCGACCAAGGAGGATTAAAAAAAATACTGGAGCGGAAATGATTGCGCAGAAGTCAAGCCGTTCCTCTGGCAAGATGGCGATTATAAACGAAGCGTTTCCCTCGAACGCCCAACGTGTAGAATGTGGAAACTTTTCTGGGTCACATAAAGCTCCAAGTGCGTCTTACAGTTACTAGTTTTCCTTAGTGAGCCTCTAATTGGAGGCAAAGTTCTTTGAAGATTCAGTCATCCATACTCGTTTCTGTGTGTAATTTTGTCGGGAACAACCATCTTTTAATATAGAACTGACGTAGCATATACATAACATATCAAAACCACTTGATCTTTAAGTAAGCACTATGAGAAAAAAAGCATGTTTCCGCCATCTTGGCAGAGGCAAAAGCTGGCTTCACTTCTGCCGGCAAGGCGTTGCGGCAGCTTCCACTCCAGCAATTTTTTCTTTAATCCTCCTTGGGCCCGACAGCAACCGGCACGAAATGCGACATGCTGAATTTCGCACCGATGTGTTACCAAGACAAAACTGTGCCTCCCTCTTTTTGTGAAGGAAGGATGCCGGACGCGCTAAAACACGCATGCATCAAAGCAACGCAGCGCGGCGCGCGCCTTCGAGTATATGGCAGGACGGGCGCCTGGCGTGGCAACGCCGGCGTGACACCACGAAATGGACGCCAATGAGCACGCGCACCGTGTCACGTCGAAATGTATTGGCGCCTTGATTGTGGCATGTAGTCATGTACTTATATAACATGCATCTCATGATAATCATATTTGCACCAGTCACCTACCTTCGTCATCCATTGGCAACACGTAATACCAAATTTGAGATACGTGAAGCCAGCGAAACGGCCGCGAGCACATCATTAGTGTGGCATGTAGTCATGTTGTTACATGACATGCATGTCGTGATTATCATGTTTCGATGTGTCATTTACCTATGTCGTCTGTTCGCTTCACGTAATACCGAGTTTGGTATATGTAAAGCTTGCGATACGGCTGCGATTGCATCATGAGCGTAGCATGTAGTCATGTTGTGATACAACACGCCTGTCAATATTTTCATGTTAGGATCTTTCGCTTGTTTTTGTCATGCAATCATGCCATACTAAACCAGTTTTGCAACATGCCATGTGAACGAAACCACCGTGAGTGCTGCAGGACCATGAAATGTAAATTATGACATTCATGACACACATATCAAGATTTTCATGTTATGGCTGGTCAAATATTTTCTTCATACAATCTAGTTATGCCATACCAAGTTTGGTATAGATACCATATCGAAACGGCCAGGAGAGCTAAAAGTTGTAGGCGGCTAGATAGATACGCTCAACGTCGCCGAAGTTCACTAAGAAATGTTTCGCATTTAAAATTCCCAGCTTTGCCGGAAAGGTGATGCAATGAACACGATATCAACAAATCGAAGGATCACGCGCAGAATTGAAAGCAGATCGAAACATGTCTCATGTTTCTCACACACAAATAACGCAAAAATTGTACTCACAGGTACGGATGCATGCAAAGAAGCGTCTCATTTGTTACTTTGCTTCGTCTGAAAAACGCGCGCTTTTCCCAAACGGAGACTGCAATGATTGCAATGACCTTCGTGCACCAGGTAACTACAGCAAAATCGTTCCAGGTAAAGCTTGAGGCCATCAAAGGCGTACGGCCTTTCCCTCCTTGACACTACGAGATAAGGGTGCGTGATGTAGCGCCGCTCCCTCACGCACTCTTATCTCGCCAGGCAAAGTACGCGTAGAAGATTAGAGCAGGCGCCGCGCAATGTGGCAACGCGCGCTCTTCGCGCAATCTTACTGGTATTGCCAAAACCACAATCCCCCCCCCCCCCTCCGACATACTTGTGAGCATTGGTAAGTGGTAGACATAAGTAGCTTGCCGTTTGAACGTTGAAAGATGTGCTCCGGGGCAACCTAGAAGTGACACCTCGCTTACATGACAAAGAGGTCACAGGGTCGAATCCGCGGGCTGGAGTGTTTTCTGGGTTTTATTTTTTCTCTCGTTTTCATATATATAGATACGTATACATACACGGTGCTTGACATCGACGCCGCCGCCCACGTCGACGTCGACACCGGTGGAAAATCCAGCTGAGAGTGTCGACCAAATTGCTATCGCAATAAAAATTCGGCAGATCCCACATTCTTTCGAATCGACGGTATGCGAAGCATGCGCAGGGAAGCTGACCGTGTTGCAATTTCTTTCTTGAGTGACTCGTTATCAAATTACACTAAGTATTTGTACAAATATAGCATGCACAGACATATGTTTCAGACTTGTGCAACGATGCCAACTAGAACATGCGTATTAGCAACTAGCGAAGCTGATATGAAGCGCTGATGCTCACGAGGATGCTGGCCCTTTACACTGCTAGATAAATCAACTTCAGTGCACGACGACTAACCACAATTGACGTTAACCGGACGTGATGGCTGTAAAAAAGGAGCACATATGTAATGCTTGAAAAATTGGTAGGCAGCATTGCAACCAGTATTGGCTGTTCACAAAGATCAGCGTCCATTTGAAAAGTAGATAGGAGAGCTGGCGTTGCTCTGTGGTAAAACTCTCCATTGCCACGGAGAATGCTCAACATTTATTCCAGCTGGGGCCCTGAAATTTATTTTTTGCATTCGTTAGGCCGACGCTACCGGCGTTGTGTGTTTCCCAACGTTCGTGCGATATATGTATGTTGTCGTTATTCTAGCGTAGATACTATGTGTCAATCATCTGTGGCACATACCCGCATACTAGCGCCACATACCCACCCGTGGGTATGTGCCACTGTCTGGCGGAAACCTTTTGACTACTTACGGGACGGGATTGGGGGATTATTCATGTCTTTACTAGCGCGTCATATTCGTGAAACCTTCTTACCATGCCATGCTAATTTCGGTTCACGCCAAGTTAGGGGGGTTACTATGAGAGCGCTCAAACTTAATCGGATAGATAGATAGATAGGTAGATAGATAGATAGATAGATAGAACAATAAAACAGAAATGTATATATTCCACACACGTGTTGTTACTCACCCGCATGTTCAAGGGGGCGATGTGAAGGGAAATTATCGTTGCCAGGGGTGCCTAGACCCTTTTTTTAAAAACCACCGCAAGCGCCCATTACGTGAACGGCTCCTTGCCGCCATGTTTAAGGTAGTGGAGGACACGACACCAACAGCGTTTCATGTAGACGCAGACGCCACTCAGCGTTTGAAGTACACGTATGCAGGCGGGACCTTTTCGCTGGCTGATTGATTTGATTGATATGTGGGGTTTAACGTCCCAAAACCACCATTTGATTGTGACAGACGCCGTAGTGGAGGGCTCCAGAAATTTCGACCACCTGGGGTTCTTTAACATGCACCCAAATCTGAGCACACGGGCCAACAATACTTCCGCCTCCCTCGAACTGCAGCGCCACAGCCGGGATACCTTTTCGCCTGCTGAGAAACGTGAATTCACAACGAGTAATTTAAAAGAAGTACGAATGTCTTACTGTTGTGAGCTGCGTTTGTTCTCAAACAGGTCTACGAAGAAAATATCGAAGGAATTTTTATATTTCACGATGAAAATACATGCGTTATTGTGGAACTACTTTCACTGGCGATAGGATGCACGTACGAAGGGTGCGCACACACCTGCCCTCTATACATGGTGACTCCATTCCCAGAAACCTTCGCTAATTCGAAAATGACAAAAACTCACCGTCATGTGGCGTATTTATGAAAAGCGTCTGTTCTGAACATGGTTGAATTCCACCTTGTATATTTTTGTCCGATTCCACCATTGGTGGATGCTGATTGGGCAAGTGAGCTGCCACGACCTCTCTGACTGCCTTAAAATTCCGCCAATACGAAATTTGACAACATGGCGGAATTAGGCAGTGCCCAGAATAGCAACCCAGAATGATCTACACCGAGCATCGCTCACTCATCATCATTCACTTCGAGGATATTTTACCACACCAATTGCTACATCTGTCTTTTTGACTCGCTTCGGGTGGCCTCAAAATGAAAAAAAATACCATGTGATCTGTGCCGGCTTGCACGCATTGATTGCAGCGCTCCCTAAAATCCCGCTTGCAAATGACAAATTTGCCTTGAGGTGCTTCAAGAAAACAACCGCAAGCAACAGGTTGGTCCTCGCACAATCGCCGTAATGGTGGCCGCCCTGTCCATTCCAATGCGGAGCATTTCTTAGCCGCACGATGTTGTTCTTCGACGCCCACCACCATCCACAGTCGCACTGTGCATGCTCGCGTCTTGTGCCGCAATAAGAAGACACCCCCAAAACTGTTGCTTTGAAACCCTATTTGTTACCAGGCAAGACTTGATTGTTGATTGATATTTTTGGTTTAACTTTGTATAATCTTCTTATGATTATGAGAGACGCCGAGTGGAGGGGTTGAAAAATTTTGACCACCTGATCTTTTGAAGGTGCAGCCATATCTGAGTACACGGATTTACAACATTTTCGCCTCCATATAAAATGCAGCCACCGCAGCCAGGATGCGATCCCGCCACCTGTGGGTCAGCCACCCAGTATAGCCACTAGACCACCGCGGTGGGGCGCCTGGTAAGGCCATGCAGGCAGCGTCTGCCAGTGAAAAAATGGCAGCATATCCACGAAGTGAATGATGAATAGTGGGGTGAAGCATCCGTCCATCCATTCGTTCTTGCTTCTGTCCATTCATGCGTGCGTCTGTGTGGCTGCCCGTGCGTCCATCCGCCCATCCGTGCGCGCGTCTGTTCATGCGTCCGCACGTTCATCTGCGCGTCCGTCCCTGCTTTCGTCCATGCATCTGCTCCTGCGTCCATCCATGCGTCAATCCGTCCGTGCTTCCGTCCAAGCATCTGTCTGTGTGTCCGTTCGTCCACCTATTCAACACTCCAAGTACCACCATCTCGCCTCTTTTCATCACATATTCCTCCTATAGAAGCACCGCCTTCCAGCGCACATTCCTAGGACTAAACGAGAGGAGACACACGCACACTTTCTTACGGCTTGCGCTTCGTGTCTACTTCCCACCTTCAACCACCTCGAGTTCATGGTATATACTAGTTCTTTGTATTCATGCCATTGCGGCTCAACGATCGCTAAACCTTTCTAAAACCTAGGAGGTTATGCCCAGCGAGCATAACGTAGCAACTCTTTCTTGTCTTCTGTGCGTTGTTGAACAATAAAAAAATCGCAGCGTGCGCGTTAACTAAAAGTCGAATTCTCCTGCATCTAATCCCCCCTTAGCAGCCAATGGAGCGTACATTGAGCACTATATTTTATTGTTTATCCCATTACGGTTTTCTTCGGGAAGATGGTATAAATTTTATTTTTAGTTCATCTTAAGGGAGCAGGAAAATGCCAATTAGCAAGAGGCAGAAAGACATCCTAAACGGATGTTTTGCGTAACCTCATTGGAAACTCTTTAGTTGTCATTTTTTGCCAAGGTAATTTGGTCTTGAAGTCAGATATTTATATATCACTTATTAAGCAGTAACACACCAATGTACATTGATTTACCCGCAAGAATAGTCAGTAACATGCATTTGGCCAATTGTGGTTATAAAGTGCATCATATATTTTTTAAACTGCGGCTTCCGCAAGGAAAAAAAAACGTTGACACTGTGAAACATGGGCGCCACCGTAGTGGTCTAGTGGCTAAGCTACTCAGCTGCTGACACGCCGGTTGCGGGATTGAAACCCGGCGGGGTGGCTGAATTTTCAATGGAGGGGAAAATGGCGTAGGCCCATGTGCTCAGATTAATGTGCACGATGAATAACCCCAGGTGGCCAAAATTTCCGGCGCACTCCACTACAGCGCCTCTCATAATCGTATTGTAGTTTTGGGACGTATACCCCACATACCAATCATCACAGTAAACTATTGCAGAGGTGACTGACTGCCATAATATTGGAAGATCTCGACAAGATTATCTCTCTGGACATATCTCATCTCACACAGGAATACCACGGTGCATTCAAAAACAATTTTTATGGTGTCATCGCACAAAGGCTGAAGTATAACCACCATTATTTTTTTCTACGCACATAGAACAGATATCACTGTGCACCAGCTTGATGCGCATTTCTTGAAGTCTAAAGTGCTCGAGTTCGCGATACCTCTCCTTTATTGCTTTTCCAGTTGTTATTTTTATTGCGATATCATTTATATGGCCACTCTTTGCTAGATTTCATCGCTTGCGTGGGCGTCGACATGTCGTCGGCGTCGACGACATACGCTGTAAATGTATACTTAACTATATATATGAAAAGAGAAGAAAGAAAAAAATCCTTTAAAAATTGGCCCCGTATCTGCATGTTTCTCTGCAAATGTCGTCGAAAGACAATTTTCTTACATGTGGAGAGAGTGAAAAAAAAACGTTTATTTGATGTTTTGCCCGAGAAAATAGGTGAATTGCATTCTGGAAGCGCTGCGTAGGCGAACGAGCGCATCGAGGCATGGTAGACACGACCGCCAACTGGCAGTTATCTTCTAAACGAAGGAGGCCGTGAATGCCCGCGGAGAAGGATGCACGCATTTCTCCCAGGCAATGAGGAGTAGAATGCAAAGTGACGGGCAGCTGCCACCACCTTAGCAAAGCGTTGGAAACACTTGCCCTTTTCAGCATTGCGTTGCACTTTCGGCGCAGCGTTTAAACGCTACGGCCGTTAGAATTACTTGTCTGTGCCGTCTCTAGTTTAAAGGCACACATACAAGACATCGATGTCTCGTTATGGTGCCCTAGACATGCGCTATTTGGTTTTTTGATTGACAATCGCACAAGTATGAACGCTAAAACTTGAGCAATATTGTTGGGCGCTGCGGATGGGGTTGGCCGCTTCAGATATCGGTTGTTGATTATAGCGAAATTGTTACCCCCGACAAACAGACAAATGTACAGACAGACACAGAGACCAAACTTTTGGGTTCGAAGGTTCCAACAAATACGATCGTCTTTAAAAGACTCCGGCGCACGTTATCGAATGTGGAAACTCCACGTCGTGAATGCGAAGCGTTTGTATCGTTCAGATTGAATGCAAGAATCAACGAACTTTATTCAGGAAACACCCCTAGTATATATACAAGCTGATATCACAGGCACGTGCGGGCTAATCTTCGCAGTCTGTCATTGGAGCTGCTACATGCGACGCATGCGTAGCACACACGATACAGCGTTAACAACGGAGCCACCGGAAAGTACTTCTTTCAACGTTCAAACGGCGAGCTATTCATATCTACCACTTACCGCTGTTGGCGTGCATCTCGGGGGGGGGGGGAGGTGGAGGGTTGGAACTGTCGTAGTTTCAGTATTATCAGCAAGATGACGCCGTGAGCGCTCGGCGGCTGTCATCTCTCACGGGTACGTTGGCCCGCGTAGAGAATAAGGAGGAGTACGCTGAATCGCGCGCGCTTACCTTGCAGCGGGGAAAATCGTACGTCATGGCTAGCCTTTCAGTTTCGTCGAAACAATAGGTGACCGGTAAAATGGGCAATCGCAGCGAACTTTGGGATACGGAGGCTTCCGGTTCGACGCACCGCACGAGTCAACAGTGGCACACGCGCATTTTGGTACTGCTCAGTTGAAAAAAGCACCTCGCCGTGCAATGTCAGTGCTTTCTTTATTTTATTTTCCAACCGTGACTGTGGCGATGACAAGCTACGAAAGCCATGAACTGCCCGGAATCTTTTTGTTGCACTAAAATGATCTGAAATGCATGCTTTTATGCTGCTCGGGGGTGCTGTCAGTTTGGCTAGCATATCAGTTGATACACAAAACAGTCTCGTATGATACGGTACTCCAGATAAAATGTCACCATTTTAAAAATCTCAGGGAATGGGGCTGACTGTAGCAGTGTGATAAGAGTTCATTTCAGAATCGCTGCTTCGGCCGACATCGTCAGTCGACCGGCATGAAGCGCAACATTTATTGAACGCGTTGAGATATTTTTTTCCAGCCTTTGGCGCACCAAAGGATGCATTTCTTAGTCGAAGTCAGATGCTTATTTTAACGCTGACCTTGGTCAAGCTGCACGGCATCGCGGCACATAAACATTACAGTCAGACATACACGGCAGCGATTAATCGAAACCCTGCGCTTGTACAACGCATTTATTTTTTTGGCTGCTGTACTGGCACACAGTTTGACCAACATAAACGCAAATGAACTCGTCCAGCGCTTCGTGTAAACTTACTCTTGAGGAAAACTTTCGCGTTTTGCGTTATGGCAGGTAGATTTCCAACACTCGTTCCCATAATAGCTTTGCTAGGCACTCCTGCGCGAAAATTTGATTCTCAATATAATATTCGTAGCAAATTCATGCGGAAGCTTTTTTTTTAGTGTGGGATATATACGTACCTGTGATAAAATGGTATTCGCACACTCCGGCTTCAAAGTTGCGTAATCAAAGGCCACCTGTCGCTGTGGCTCTCTTCACAGTCACGGCCCACCTCGTTTTTGCCTTAATTACATGGCAATGATACCGGCGTTTACCTTGCACGCACGCTCGAATTGGAGCAGCCAACGGCTGAACAACCGACCATGGCTAATCAGGACGAAGGTAAACGGGCAAAGGAACGCGCGAATTCCGAATAATCTCAGGCTTGCGGCGAAGCGGTTTGCCATCGTCTACTCTTCTCGAACCGGAAGCACGTAACATCCCACAATCCCTCGCTCTTTTACTGGTCACCTATTCTATTGTGGTTACGTGGCGCACAAACGTCACTGCAATCGTTGCACAGCCTCCATTTGCAAAAAGGGCGCGCTTTTCAGACACAGTGAAGTAACAACTTAGACGCTCATTCGCGTTAATCTGTTCTTGTGAGTACGTTTCGTGCGCCCTTTGTGCATGAGAAACGAGGGGCTTGTTACGATCTGCTCTCCATTCGGCACTCGACCTTCCAATTTGATGCTATCGCGTTCATTACTTCGTATTTGCGGCAAAGCTGTGGCTTTTGTCATTCTTTATCTCACCTATTGTTGCCCGTTTTTCGTCCCGTCATGAATGATAGTCAACGAAGCCAGTGCTTAGTTTGCATGCCTACCTTTTGTGTTGAAAGGGTAGAGAAATAAAGCCCGAAACTAAGAATGGCAAGAGATCTCATAAAAATATATCATAGCAATATCCGCCTTAACGTGTGGATAGGCGCAATAGTGAATCGAAAATATTGTGACAGCCATAGTCTACGGTTTGTGTATTCGCCTTGAATCACGGGCACTTGCAGAGGGCGCCTTGATATATATATTAGTATACCTGTAGATATTACCGGCAGTGTTGATCAGAGCTTCAGCATGTGCCTCAAGTATCTTATTGTGGCTATCCATCATTCACCACGATATAAAAAGCAAAGGTAAGCCAGGCCTTTATAATCGTTCTAGTATCCTGCGGCGGCGCCCTTGACACTATTGAAGATACTAGGTTGTGCCGACATGTGCAAATAAATTAGGCTCTTCCGGGTGGCATTGCAATTGCTCTGGGCACCCAGCCCAATGTATTGTACTGAGACCGCACGCGTGTCTGTGATAGGTAACAGTTGTGAAAGTCGCCTGATTACACTGAGACACTATCATATACCGACACACATGTTTTGTGAGTGCTTAGGATGCAAGGGCAGAACGACAGTCACTAGTCAGCACTTGCACAAGTTTAAGAACTTACTCAGGGAAGTACATTGTGTGTAGCGCTTGGCGCCATAACAATTTGTTGGTACTGTGCGCATTTTTTTTTCAAGTTCACCTGTTTACCAAATACATATTGTATATTGTAAGGTTAACGAATATACGGACACTGCGTCTTGAAAACAAAAGCAACTTTTAACAGGAGAATGATAAATTCGAGAAACTCACAGGGTTCCTCATGCATCTGGTGTGGTCTGGTGTCATGCATCTGGTGTTCCTCAAGCGATCTGGTGTGGCCACTTCGTCATCGCTGTAATCATCATAACCATCTTGAATAAAGCATTGTAAATTTACTCGACTAGCGGTACGCACTGTTATGACGTGGCTAAAGGTGCAGATTGTAAAAATAGGGTGGCCCTTTGCAATGGGCCGGTCACTGTCGACCACCCGCTCAATCAAACAATCATTCTTTATCCTGAGGTATGGAAAATAAATCCTCAACACGCGCCTTTGCGTATATGAATCAATCAATCAATCAATCAATCAACCAATCAATCAATCAATCAATCAATCAATCAATGACCCCACGAATAAAGACCACCGAGGAATAAAACTCAACCAAATAGATGTCATGTAGGCTAGAGCCACGATCTTTCAACCTCCACTATAGAATAACAGTGGAATCGTCTCAATCCTGCATAATTAAAGCTAAATATCTTTTGCATAATTCGAAATTTGAGCAAGAGTTACGACGGCCTCAAAGTCGCAGAGACATGTTATTTTGAAACTGTTTATGCTAAGGCATCCTCTTCCTTATTACAATCTCAATCTAAATATTGAGCTGCCATTCGTCATATGGGCGGAATGTGGTGCGAGTACTGGCACGCAGAACATCACTTGCAGCGAGACACAACGCTATATACGCAAAACTTAGTGCGACGTCAGTTAATAATAAATGCTGACAATTCGACGAGTAGTACACTGATTCATTACTACAGTGCTAAACACACACACGTGGCCTAAAAAAATAGTCACCATTGGCGCTAACTGACAACCATTACATTAAACAACAATAAGCACTTTCATGTCCGAAAATGCGTACGCCTGCCGTGGTGGACCCAAATACGAGATATGACTAAGTAGACTTGTTCGACAACTTAGAATATTAAATAATAAAAACGATCAAAGCAAAAAATACGACAGCATATCCACGAAGTGAATGATGATGAGTGGGGTGTAGCTCCAGAAGGAATCATCAGCAAACCGTTAAAATTTCAGAGAAATTCACCCAGTGCATCATATAATGAGCGTGAAACAACATGTTTATATTGAACATCAAACTTTTAAATGCGAAGTATTGCTTGGTGAACTTCAGTGGCTTTGAGCGTATCTATCTATCTATCTATCTATCTATCTATCTATCTATCTATCTATCTATCTATCTATCTATCTATCTATCTATCTATCTATCTATCTATCTATCTATCTATCTATCTATCTATCTATCTATCTATCTATCTATCTATCTATCTATCTATCTATCTATCTATCTATCTATCTATCTATCTATCTATCTATCTATCTATCTATCTATCTATCTATCTATCTATCTATCTATCTATCTATCTATCTATCTATCTATCTATCTATCTATCTATCTATCTATCTATCTATCTATCTATCTATCTATCTCTCTAGCCGCTTACGTTTGCACGCTCTCGTGGTCACCCTTTTAACTTTGCGTGAACCAAAATTAGCATGGGAGGGTATGGTGGTTTGAAGAACATGACGCGCTGCTCAAGACCTCAACATTGTCAGAATCCCGTCACGTACGTCGTGAGACACGTCCCACCAGACAGTGGCACATACCCGCGGGATGGTATGTGCCAATTGTATGCGGGTATGTGCCACATGTGATTGACACTTAGTATCTACGCAGGAATGGCGAGAACACACATGAGCAGTTATAACGTGAGACCGTTAAGAAATAACCAAAATTGGTAGCGTAAACCCGACGAATGGAAAGAATAAATGTCAGGGTCCTAGTTGGAATCAAACCATAGCATTCTGCATGTGAGTGAAGCATATTACCACAGAGTTACGCCAGGTCTCGGAACTACTTTTCACGTAGACGTTATTCTTCGTGAAACGTCATTAGTGGTTGCAGTGATGCATACCCAATTTTAAAAAAACATTACACATGTGTTCCTTTCATACATCCGTCAAGTCGGGTCAGCGTCATTTTTGGTTAGTTGTCATGCGCTGATGTTGATTTATGTGGCAGTGTTCAGGGCCTGCATCCTCGCGGGCGTCAGCGCTTCATGTAAGTTTCTGTTGTTGCTAATACGTATGTTCCAGTTGGCCCCATTGCGCAAGTGCAAATAACTGGTTATATGAACATCTGACACTCTTTAACATATGTCTGTGCGTGTAACGTTTGTACATATATTTACCATCATTTCATGACGTGTCACACAATAAAAAAATTGCAACAGGGTCACCTTCCCTCAGCATGCTTCGCATAACGTCGATTCCCAGGTACGTTGGATCTGCCGGAATTTCTTATTGTACTGTTGATTTAAGTGGTCCCTTCATTTTTACGGCTCTCTGATCGGTGAAACGCACGAAAAACGGTTCTTGTATAGGTGTTAACGTAAAGTGGGCCAACACTACATGAATACAAGTTCCTCTGATGTTGGTTGCTTTCGGGGAGTCTAACGACATGCAACTGAGTCCGTATCTGATTGCCAGGTGTTGCATCAACGTATCCTGAGTTGTGTCTGCATCACCGACGTTGAAATTACTGACGAGTAGAAATGGTCTGAACCTGTGGTACTTGCGCATTGCCTGGTCGATGAACTCCTTGCCATCCCCAGCGGAGAGATGGGGTGCAAGGTATACGGTCATGATGATGTCCCCTTCCAAATCAACGGCAGCGTATTCACTGTAGTGGCTCTGTATGTTTGGCAGTAGTTTGAAATCTTGGGTTTTTTTTGCTCGGCTTTACGTACACGGCAGCCCCACCAGCAGGACGACCTGTATCATCGACGCAAACGGGAGGAACGCATCCTTTGAGGTCAAGTCTTTTGGCGCTCCGTGTCTGCATGATACAGAGGACGTTAATGGCGTTAGTAAGTGATCCCGTTTCAGGTCGTGTACGTACAAGCACAGGGTTCGAACATTGATTAGTGTATAGACGTGAACTCGGGGGCGGGATTGACGTCGTCTTGCTGGTTTCGGAGGAACCGCTGCGGAACTGTGGGTAGTGGGTGTTGCTCGAGCCGTAACAATTCATTCGACATTGCCCTGACTTTATTGTATCCATTGTGGCGCAAGCTTGAGGCTGACTTCTGCAACAAAACAATTGTGTGTGCAGGATAAGTATTATTTTTATTCAGTACAATACAGTGCAAGTGAAAAGTTGATATAATACAGAAGAAAGTTCCAAAGTAAAAACTGTCAGAGGGACCTCCTGCGAATTCATGTATAAGAATATAGTAGAAAGATTGGCAACTAAGAAAAAAACAGCAAGTGAATAGAACAAATGAACAAATTAATATTGAAACCTATGGTAGTTCAAAATATTTACAAGTAAGTGATAAAACAGGAGATAACTAATTGCATTAAATGACTATAACATAACACATACATATCACTAACTAATACAGTGTTACTTCAGAACCTATACACGTACACATAAATGCATATAACCCTATTTAAGCCCAAATATATATATATATATATATACATACCTATATATTCAGGTGTCGCATGTTGTTAGAAATGTTTTAGAGGCCGCCGGAAACAATGTATTGAGGGGCTTCATTTAACAATTAATGGTAGAGAGTTCCAGAAAGGAATTGCAGAAAACAAGACTGTCATTTTACCGTAGTTAGTGCTTAATTTTGGAAGGTTACATGTGTTTTTCGAATAGTCCGAATAGTCCAATCGGGACGGACGCTTGCCTTACGCGACACTCTTCAAAGTTTTGAATACCAAATGCTTCAATGAACTTGCGCTGTAACTTTTCCCTTTTATTTGACAAAATCCTTGTGTCTCAGCAATCCAAAAGGTGAAAACACAAGGTTGAGGGAGCACGATGCCACAACATGTAGTTTAGTATTAACAAATCAGGTGGATGCATGCAGTTTATGTGGATGTAAACTATTCATTTTCAGACACAAAGGTTTAAAAGCGTCCATCACGTTGCCGAAAAGAGAATTTGTTGGTAGAGCACATGTGGTATTCGTGTTGCGGATGTATGAGGTCAGCCCTAAGCTTTTTTTTAGGGGCGAATCTCGTTAGGGAGTACGTCGTTCCCTCCTCCGTATAGGTGTAGTATGTATGTAGCCGCCTCATGTTGTTAAATTGCTCACTTGGTGACGTTGCGTGTTTACGTCCTTGCAAATATTGTCGCTAGATGGCGTTGGCGCTTTTTGTACATTCGACGATTAGTCGATATATGCCCAGTGTCCTACAAATGGGACGTTCAAACCTTTTTGGTGTAACTCCAGCGTTTTGTTTTTCGTTAAAAGCTAGCGCCACCTACGAAGTGTTTACGATGCCCAGCTTTCGTCACATGCAAGTCTAGGTGATGGCTTGGCTACAAATAACCACGTGCTTGCAGCCACAAAATGGCTAATTTGTGTGCGTGTAGCTGAGCGTCATACCACGTAAAACAGTAATGTAGAGTCAACTTGTTCTTGATGCTGCTAATTTTGTCGATTCCTCATCACTCATTGGTTGTTCAGTAAGTTTCGTATGACAGTGATAGACGCTGATGTTCTTTGTTGGCGGTGTGTCATACATTGCTGCCCTACCTATTGGACGGCTCGAAAGCCATTGTGCGAATGAGTTTTTTTGACAAACCCTTACTCTGTTATTTATGTCGTAGAAGCGATAAATTTTCGGAAATAAAGTAGTTATTTTTAGATAAGCTTGCGGTTTTATGACCTAAAGAGGTTAGATGGCGCGGCTATGATAAGAAATTCACAGCATATCTACGGAGCGAATGATGATGAGTTCGGTGAAGCGACCGCCTATCTATCCGATGCGTGCTCTGGTGTGATATGAGCGGACAGGCAGGAACAGACAGACAGGCAGGAACAGACAGACAGACAGACAGACGGACAGACGGACAGACAGACAGACAGCTGACAGACAGACAGACAGACAGACAGACAGACAGACAGACAGCCTGAAAGACAGACAGACAGCCTGAAAGACAGACAGACGAACAGACAGACAGACGGACAGATGGACGGACGGACGGACGGATGGACGGACGGACAGACAGACAGACAGACAGACAGGCAGGCAGACAGACAGACAGACAGACAGATGGACAGGCAGGCAGACAGACAGACAGACAGACAGACAGACAGACAGACAGACAGACGGACGGGCTGATCAACGGATGAACGGATGGACAGACGCTTCACGCCACTCATCATCATTCACTCCGTGGTGAATGTTTTCATATATTTGTTCTTTTGATGTACTATAGGTTGTCAGACCATTGCAGATAATATTATTATCGGGCGTTTCACACACCAAAAGCGTGGTATGATTACTAGAGATGCCATTGTGTAGGGCTCCAAAAGCATGACTATCTTGTTTTTCAACGTACACTGTCATCGCACAGTACGCGGGCTTCAATCATTTGGCCTCTATCGAAATGCGACTGCCACGGTTGAGATCAAACCCACAACCTTCAAGTCAGCAGACTAGCACCGTCACCACTGCGGAAGCGCAACTAACGAACGCTTGTACTTAGTTTCATCTCGTAGGTAATCAGGTCCACCACGAGCGGCTATGCATACGTAGGTATAATTGCACAGCCCTAGCTAGACGCCTGCAGAAGCTTTCGTGTAAGTAGGATGCCAGCCATTCTCAAAAGCACCATGCTTCCTCAGGGTGTTGCAAACGCCTAATTAAAACTTGAATTTAACAAAAGAATGGTACAATGTGCTTTGTTCTGTAAGTGATTGCATCACTCATTTTATGGGTGCGGCAATCAGCTATGGAACGAGTGGGAATCAAAGGTGAATACTTGCTGATCACACATTTGTGCTCTTTATTTAGGTATTGCCTAAATCGGGTGATGCACCACCAGATAGCTCATTTTTTTGGAGAAATATACTTATGACCCATGCCAATGCTTCAGCTTCCTTTTAATAAAGACTGTACAACTGTCATTCATAATGACGGAGCGCATTATTAGTGTAATACCTCATGACATATCAGCCTATGCGCGCCTGGAGTCGCACCATGAGGATTTGGCAACAACTAGGTTGCTTTAATCTTCCAACAATTTCAAAATGAATCAGGCGCAATTATTCACCATTCTGATCACCATCAACAATAGCAGCTCTGCAAATACACCTATCACATCACTCTCATTTTTAGAGGCGTAAACTAACAAAATAGAAGTTTTTGTTAGAACTACTTAGTTCTCGGCCGATTTCCAGCGTGTGTATGATGACGATGATGATTATCATGATGCCTTCACTATGGCTATTGCCCATTCAAGAGGATAAGCCGAGAATTGATGATATGAAAGTTAGGGCTTTCAAGGGAGACAGAATTTTACCAAAAGGAAGATTGTGAGTTAACGAAATTGAAGATAAAGCAAACGTAAATACAGAAAGAGTACAATAATACTTTTTTGTCATTCCTACAAGACAAAGGAGTATATGTCTTGAACTGAAATTGCAATGATTTCGAACAAATTCAAAATTGAAGTTTAGAATTTTATCGATTATTCTATAATAGGAAATATACAAATTGGTATTTAGAGGCACTTCGCTTTGTTTCATGAACATAACTGCAAACGGCATCAAACGCAATCCTTTGGCTTTCACCCAGAATCGAAGCACCGAAGGACAGTATATTCTTAATGGTGAAGGGCACCCCAATGTTAGCGAATTGGATGACAAGCAGACGTTTTCATAAGTCTTTAACGGCAACAAGACAAAAATAATGCTCTATTGATTTCATATCTGAACAAAAGCTGCCTTGGTGCGATATTCCCAGGACAGCCCTGTGTGATTATAAATTCATAGGGGGCACACGACATCGTAATCTAATTACCATGGCTTCAATTTTTTTGTATTTCAACCAGTCGGTGTTCCATCAATTTTTGAAATGTGTAAGTTTAGTTCATTGTGTTACTTATTCTATGGAATCAGCCCTGACTGAAACGTTTCGATATATTATCGCCGTTATACTTACCATATCAGAAAGACAGAAACTAATTGCCCATTAATTGCCGCTCCTGTTAACCAGTCCGCCACTTCATTTACATCTAATCCGCAATGTTCAGGTATGAGTAATAATTTTAACAGCTTCAGCTGTGGACGAATCAGCGTAAGGAATGTCTTTAAGGCACTTGATTTAGATGAAGCTGCAAGTGAAGTACATACGGACAGGGAGTCTTTAATTATTACAGCAGTATTGGTGTTAAAAGTTAGTTTTCGTAGTGCTTGAACAATTGCCAAAAGTTCAGCTTCAAAAATTGGTGCGAAGTTTGGTAGTTTGACAGAAAATGAGCAGTCATGTGAAGGAGGGTAAATACCTACTCCTGGCTTTTCGTCTATCACAGGAGCATCAATGCCTATTACATTAGTTGTTTTTACGTGTGCAAGATAATCTTGCAAGCAGCTAGTCAGGACCCGGTGTTGTTCAAATTCAGGCTTATAGTGAAGAATCTTATCTTATTCTGCGATAATCTTTCATTTGGCACGTTAACGCTGGTACACTTTTTATTTTCACGTTTAATCTGCCTAGTTGCTTCTGAACAAAAACAATTTTTCGTGTATAAAAACGTGGCCAATGAGCAAGAAAAAAAATTCTGGGTGGTTGAGGAGTACATATTCTATTCTTCTGGAAAAATAACTATAAAATTTTAGATATGTTTGAACCGTCAGGATACTGAATCGACAGCGCAATGTTGGTGAGTTCGCCTCCTGATACAAAACATTGTTCGCAACAAACTTTCCAGTCTCTTCTTCTCCTTCTTCTTCTTAAGCACTCGTAGTGGGGTCTTCGCTGCTTCATTCAATGTCATTGTTTATTGCGCAATGGACGCCCTGCAGATGAATTTGCAGTAGGCGTAAGGATGTTTCAAGCAGGCTTTGCGATTTCCGCTTCGTCAGCTTACATGGTAACTGGTCTACGCCTTTTGTGCAAACCTGCAAGTTGTCCCTTTAGTAGTGTCATTTTATTATAAATCACAGTGATATTGCTTAACCGATATCTTTCCAGTACTAATATTTCTAATATTTTCTAAGAATACATACCAATATGACATCATTGTTGTGAGACGATTGAGTGGTTCAAGCATAATATTAAGTAACATGAGTAGAAGAATCACATGTGCTAAGGTATTGAAGCTTCACCGGCTGTTCTTTTTAGCTGGCTACCTATCAGAAGCATGTTCTTGCGTAGACTGGAATATTTCATTCATAGCAACAATTCCTTATATTATACAAAACTGATACCTGGTCAAGTTGTTTATTGATTGATATATGGAGGTTAACGTCCCAAAACAACCATATGATTATGAGAGACGCCATAGCGGAGGGCTCTGGAAATTTCGACCACCTGGGGTCTGAGCACAGGGGCCTACAACATTTACGTCTCCATCGGAAATGCAGCCGCCGCAGCCGGGATTTGAACCCGCGACCTGCGGGTCAGCAGCCGAGAACCTTAGCCACTAGAACACCGCGGTGGGGCTTCGAATTGTTTATTAAACACAGTTTGGCTGTGGAGAGCGCTTGTCTGCGTCCATTCCTTTTAGTCTTTCGACATGGACGTGCTGCCCACAGCAAAAATTCAATACACAATGTCAATACACAATGCAGTATGTTTGTAGGCCACAGTGTTCAGTGCTACGGGATTTACGCGATTGTAGCGCGGAGACAAACATAGTATTTCGGTTTTCGATTGTAACACCAGCGTTCGCTCGAAGTAATGATAAACTAGCAAAAAGAAACTGGCCTTATACTCGAGCTAATACGGTACTTAACGAATGCGTGTCGGTTGGATACGAACATGAAATTGCTGACTGGCAAGCCGCATTTCCAAATATCTTCTAACGGAAATTGTTGAGAAGCAAAGTAATTAGATTTTTTATCTGCTCTATACTTTAGTGTGGATGGCGCTATCATCTCGTACATCAGAAGACAAGCAAAATCAGTGTGCTCGGAATATTGCCTGTCAGGATATATGTCATCGCAATTTTCGAAGCTACGCAAACAGGACGTGCCAGTTTCCTTTGCAGTATATAAAAGGAATATGCATAAGGGCTTGCAGTTAATCCGACATTTGCCTTCGAACGAAGTCTTCGTAACCCACGTTCAGGTCAGTTAACCCTGGCTGAATTTTAAACATGTGATGTGTCACTGCGATCTGTCATATTTTCGATTACAGTTACTCAGTTCCCGTTTCGCTTGTTTTGCACCAGTGAGTGCCCTTATATATTGCTCCTCACAGGCCAACTTAATTGCACTTTGAGCGAGTGCACTTCACCGCTAGTAATACGCATGCAACTAAAAGGCGCTATTTAGAGACAATCGCTGAAAAGTGCACTTGCCGACCGGCAAATCTGCAAAGCTTACTTCAATACGATGAAGTAAGTGTCTAGCCTCGGTAGGCGGCACTCGAGAACAAACAAGTTATCCGAAGCCAAGTTCATAGGATATCAGATCGTACGTAAGTGCATCCATACGAATGCGCCACAGCACGCTCTCTTCGCCGCAGGTGTTGAAGGGGTGCCGAGTAGGTCACGCCGCTGCTTCGCGTTGTGGTCACGCTCCCCTTGTACGCTTTCATTGCAAGTGCGCCCAGACGTCAACCGATTCCTCACCCGCGGTATGTTTGCCGAGAGCACTCACTGCAGCGTTTGGCTCCTCCGCCCTGACGCTGAGCCATGCTTGCGTCATGGCAGGCAGAAAATGGCGTTATTTTTATCTCTTCCTCTTACATTAACCTGTCTCCTACACCCGCTCACAACAGACTTCGCTCTCACTTGACCGACTCCACCGCCCGCAGCGCTTAACTTCACGTTAAGTTCAAACACCCTTTCGGCTCGTTTATCTGTGAGGAAACTTACACGAAATCCAACCCGCCTACCGTCTCTTCGGGTCTTGAAGAAATGGTTACTCGAGTAAAGAGTATACCGAGCTTCGTTTCCAACCATTCTTTCAGCACAGGTGTCGGCGCCCATTTCAGCCGGGTAAACACCGTGCGTGCCTCTGCACTTCGCTTCCAATAAGGGTTTCCTTCGGAGAAACGGTCCATAACTTTTTAAGTATAGTTCTCATTATCGAGAGTATTTTATGCCCAAAACATACGATTGAAACACGGTTGATTTCTTATGGAAGTCGTCAAAACCACGAACATGAAACGTGTTCTTACGAAAGTAGAATAATAATAACTGTACACTGATATAGGCGAGTTCTTGAAATGTTTGTCAACGTGGATGCACGCATGTTGACACTTACTTATACATCTCCATCCCGACAACTAACCCTGGTGGTCACACACGCTTGTGGTAGCTGTATTACTGAACGGTGAAAGTGGAGTTACAGAAAGCGGTGTGACGCCGAACTTATGCTAATGCCACCTAGTCATGCCATGGGCGAGATATAGAACAGCAGTGCCCGGCCAGAGGGTAAAGCAACCCGCGTTCTGTCTTCTCTGTGGCAGACCAGGACGTTTCGCAGGGTGAGGGTACGTAGAGAACGGGTAGCTACAGCCCGGTTCCGCATAGCCGTTTATATATATATATATATATATATATATATATATATATATATATATATATATATATATAATAATGACTTTATTTCGCATCAAGGATACATGATGCAGGAGACCTCACTGTCTGTCAGATCTCAATTATATATATATATATATATATATAATTGAGATCTGACAGACAGTAATGCCAAGAAATGTACAGGGAAAGTTATTAGAACAAACGGAATGTAAATAAGAAGAAAGAAAAGTGGATGAAAAAATAACCAGCCGTGAGCAGGAATCGAACCTATGACCTTCGAATAACGCGTTCGATGCTCTAACCACTGAGCTAACAGAGCGGCCTTCCCTCCATCCACTTTTTGTGGGTTTATATGTGAATTTAGAAGTAGGAGTGACAGTCAGCGCCATCCATAAGCCAAGCGACGAGTGTGAAAACACTCTTTTATGCGCATGTTTGGCGTCACGTCGTGAACTTTTTATTATTAGCGGGCAGCTGATTAATATTCCCTCGTATACAACCTTAACACACCAAGTCTGCCAGTACGAGACGCTCGTTCAATGAAATAAGGGAAAGGATTGTATACATAAGGGCTCGTTTTTCCGTGTTTTAACAGAATATTAACGAGATCTAACAGACAGTAATGCCAAGGAATGTACAGGGAAAGTTATTAGAACAAACGGAATGTAAATAAGAAGAAAGAAAAGTGGATGAAAAAATAACCAGCCGTGAGCAGGAATCGAACCTATGACCTTCGAATAACGCGTTCGATGCTCTAACCCCTGAGCTAACAGAGCGGCCTTCCCTCCATCCACTTTTTTGGGTTTATATGTGAATTTAGAAGTAGGAGTGACAGTCAGCGCCATCCATAAGCCAAGCGACGAGTGTGAAAACACTCTTTTATGCGCATGTTTGGCGTCACGTAGCACGTGAACTTTTTATTATGAGCGGGCAGCTGATTAATAGTCCCTCGTATACAACCTAAACACACCAAGTCTGCAAGTACGAGACGCTCGTTCAATGAAATAAGGGAAAGAATTGTGTACCTAAGGCTCGTTTTTCCGTGTTTTAACAGAATATAACGAGATCTAACAGACAGTAATGCCAAGGAATGTACAGGGAAAGTTATTAGAACAAACGGAATGTAAATAAGAAGAAAGAAAAGTGGATGAAAAAATAACCAGCCGTGAGCAGGAATCGAACCTATGACCTTCGAATAACGCGTTCGATGCTCTAACCCCTGAGCTAACAGAGCGGCCTTCCCTCCATCCACTTTTTTTGGGTTTATATGTGAATTTAGAAGTAGGAGTGACAGTCAGCGCCATCCATAAGCCAAGCGACGAGTGTGAAAACACTCTTTTATGCGCATGTTTGGCGTCACGTAGCACGTGAACTTTTTATTATGAGCGGGCAGCTGATTAATATTCCCTCGTATACAACCTAAACACACCAAGTCTGCAAGTACGAGACGCTCGTTCAATGAAATAAGGGAAAGAATTGTGTACCTAAGGGCTCGTTTTTCCGTGTTTTAACAGAATATAATGAGATCTAACAGACAGTAATGCCAAGGAATGTACAGGGGAAGTTATTAGAACCAATGGGATGTAGATAAGAAGAAAGAAAAATGGATGAAAAAATAACCAGCCGAGAGCAGGAATTGAACCTACGACCTTCGAATGACGCGTTCGATGCTCTAACCACTGAGCTACCACAGCGGCCTTCCCTCCATCCACGTTTTTGGGTTTATATGTTAATTTAGAAGTAGGAGTGACAGTCAGCGCCATCTATAAGCCAAGCGACGAGTGTGAAAACACTCTTTTATGCGCATGTTTGGCGTCACGTAGCACGTGAACTTTTTATTATGAGCGGGCAGCTGATTAATATTCCCTCGTATACAACCTAAACACACCAAGTCTGCCAGTACGAGACCCTCGTTCAATGAATTAAGGGAAAGAAGTGTATACCTAAGGGCTCGTTTTTCCGTGTTTTAACACAATATTGTTACGTCTACGAGGGGTTTATTCGAAGCAGACGTAACGGTCGACTCGACGGTATACCGCAGTGAACGCGAAGCAGCGAGCTCTCTCCATCAACCGAACGTCCTCCTCTTCTGCTACCACCATGTTCCCCGCTACGCAGGTGCACATACCTAAATTACACATGTGGTAACACTTCCCTCCGCGCAGACGAAGCCCACTGGGCAAGTCAAACAGTCTCTCGAGGAATAAAGCGCTTCAAACGTGCAACATGGACAAGTTCAGTTTTTGCAGACTGTCGGCCGTTTGAATGGAGACGCGCTATGCGGTAAACTACATCACTGATACGGTCTACAACAAGATAAGGTCCCGCATAGTGCGCTAGCAGTTTCTCGCTCAAACCGCGTTTTTTAGTTGGTGTCCACAGTACCACTAGGTCGCTGCGATTGTACGTCACGTGTATGCGTCGGCGGTCAAAATGTGCCTTCGAGCGATCTTGCGAAGCAAGAGTGCGCAAATAAGCAAGGCGTCTAGCTTCTTCTGCCCGACAGATGATCTCGGATATGCAGGGATCATGGTGGTCCAAACACGGGAAGATGGTACTCAGGGTATGACGAGGTGGTCGAGCATATAGAAGAATGAAAGGACTGTAGCCGGTAGTTTCATGCTGAGCGGTGTTGAATGCATATGTGATAAAGGGTAGAATACTGTCCCAGTCCTTGTGATCGGATGCAACATACATAGACAGCATGTTCGAGAGAGTTCTGTTCGTTCGTTCAGTTAGACCGTTCGTTTGGGGATGGTATGGCGTAGAGTGCTGAAACCTTGAAGCACAGACACGAAGCATCTCTTCCATCACGTCTGCTGTGAATTGTCGGCCACGGTCACTGATTACGATTTTGGGAGGTCCATGTCGAAGAATTACAAAACGTAGTATGAAGGAAGACACATCGGCTGCAGTTGCCGATGGTATGGCAGCTGTCTTGCAGTACCATGTTAAATGGTCGGTGCAAACGACTATCCAGCGATTTCCATCAGAAGACCGGGGAAAGGGTCCAAGGAGGTCAATCCCGACTTGCTCGAATGGAGTTCTAGGGGGCGGCACCGGATGTAATAGCCCTAAAGAAGCGCTTGTTGGGCGCTTATGACGTTGACACTCGTTACAGCTAGAAACGTATTGTTCCGTCGTCTGGCGCATTTTCGGCCAGTAGAATCTTTCTTGAAGACGGCACAGAGTTTTCGCTGTGCCTAGATGACCGGATGTTGGGTCATCATGCATAGCCTGCAAAACATAAACGTGAAGACTCTTTGGTACAACCAGAAAATATCGTGAGCCGGTGTTGGTGTAGTTCTTTTTGTAAACTAGCCCGTCTCGGATGCAGAAGCGCGTAGGCGATGATTTTGGTTTGGTAGCAAGAAGCTGTTGTATGGTGCTGTCCCTTTGTTGCTCATCCTTAAAGGTCTTGTTATCGGGAAATGGTTGGTCGAGTGATGCAATGTAGGTATCGAAGGTGTCCGCGTCACATTCCATGGTTGGAAGCGGTAGTCGCGAAAGACAAAATGCGTCAGCGTGACGTCGGCCGCTTTTATAGGAAACCGTGAAGTGATATTCTTGTAGACGAAGTGCCCAGCGCGCCAGCCGACCAGATGGGTCACGCAGGTTGACCAACCAGCAGAGAGAATGATGGTCTGTCACGACGGTAAAGGGGCGTCCGTACAGGTAGGACCAGAAGCGCTGCACTGCGAAGACTACTGCAAGGCATTCTTGCTCTGTGACAGCGTAGTTACGCTCGGACTTGCTGAGCGAGCGACTTGCATACGCTACGACGTGTTCTTGATTATCCAAGCGTTGAACCAGGACAGCACCTACACCAATACCGCTGGCGTCTGTGTGAATCTCAGTGGGAGCGAGAGGATTGAAGTGTCGAAGAATCGGATGGGACGTCAAAAGAAACTTCAACTCCGAAAAAGAAGACTCGCATTCCGGGGTCCAGTCAAACTGCGCACCTTTCTGAAGCAGACACGTGAGCGGGTATGCGATATTGGCAAAGCCAGGAATGAATCGGCGAAAGTATGAACAAAGCCCCAAAAAGCTGCGCAGTTCTTTCACCGAGCTTGGCTGCTTAAATGCCTCCACTGCGGCCGTCTTGGCGGGATCCGGTCGTATGCCTTCTTTGTTAACTAAGTGTCCAAGGACGAGTGTTTGGCGCTCTCCAAAACGACATTTCTTTGAGTTGACCACCAAGCGTGCTTCGCTGAGTGAGGCAGTCCAGTACGAGGCCAAGGCGTGTGTTGTGCTCACAAAAGGTGCGCCCAAAAATTACAACGTCGTCCAAGTAACACATACACACTTCCCACTTCAATCCACGCAGAATGTTGTCCATAAGTCGCTCAAAAGTTGCGGGCGCGTTGAAGAGTCCGAATGGCATCACATTGAATTCAAATAGTTTATCTGTTGTAACAAATGCCGTTTTCTCCTTGTCTTCCTCGTGCATCGGAATCTGCCAGTAGCATGACCTCAGATCCACAGACGAAAAGTAAGAGGCCGATGATAGACAGTCGATAGCATCATCAATCCGCAGGAGTGGGTATACGTCTTTTTTAGTAATGGCGTTGAGACGGCAGTAGTCAACACGAAATCGCCATGTCCCATCCCTCTTCTTCACTAGAATTACTGGCGCGGCCCACGGACTATATGATTCTTGAATGACATTTTGCTCGAGCATCTCGCAAACCTGTTCATTGATCACTGCGCGTTCCGAAGGCGATACACGATATGGTTTCTGTCGGAGAGGTCTGTGAGATGTCGTGTCGAATTGGTACTTTATACGAGAAGCAGGGAATGACGGTGAATTATGCTGAGCGAAATCAAAAATACCGGCATGTTTGCACAGAATACTCGCCAGTTCATTACGTTCCTTGGTGCTGAGTGACTTATCAATCATAGCCATAATGGTGGTGTCCCTGGCGGGCAGATTATTGCAACGGGTCTTATCCGGGGAATTATTGCTTTCTGCGAGGGTGGCAAGCAAGAATACTTGGTGTTCACGAATCTCTGCAAGTTTCAGACCCTTTGGCAGCACTGTAGGTTCATTAGAGCAGTTAATCGCCCATAAACTAGTATGCCCTTGCGCATCCGATAATGTACAGTAGGGTATTAAAACTGTCTTCTTTATGCAACTGAGATGCACGGGCTCCACAGTTGCCTCAAATGTTTTTTCGCTTGCACGTGAACAGGCAACAGGGACACATTTTGCAGACAACGGCGGCACAGTTGTGTCCACAGACACGCAAAGAGCACTTTCTTGAGAGGGCGAGTTTTCCATAAACGAAACTGGGATATCAGAATCTACTGTAATTTGTCCTAAGCGGCAATCAACAGTAGCACCACATAGCTTCAAGAAATCGAGTCCCAGAATGACGTCATGCGTAGTATGAGGAAGAACTGCAAACTCTGCGACAAAGTTCTGGCATGCCAAACTAACATTCACAGTGCAGACACCAACAGGTTGTAACACCTCTTCGCTCACTCCACGAAGCGTATCAGGACGGTCCCAACGAAACATAACCTTTCGTCCAAGAAAGGAGGTGAAAACTAAACTCATTACTGACACGCTTGCACCTGTGTCCACCAACGCCATCGTCGG
This sequence comes from Rhipicephalus microplus, assembly GCF_013339725.1. Lineage (NCBI taxonomy): Eukaryota > Metazoa > Arthropoda > Arachnida > Ixodida > Ixodidae > Rhipicephalus > Rhipicephalus microplus. The sequence continues at coordinate 69,206,886 of NC_051171.1, forward strand.
TACACCATCGATAAGCACTCGAACTTTATTTCTATACATGGAAGCTAACGGAGGTATATCTGTTAAAATTGAAGACTGTCCGGCGACCTCACCTCCAACGGCCGCGCCGGCTAGTTTTCCGTAGGAGGCGAGGAGCGGCGGCGCCGAGGAGACGGTGATCGGTTGGCGCGAGGGGCAGGTGGTGGTGTCACACTGCGGTCAGAGGCCGGAGATTGGTTTCGTAGCGGTCCTGGGATCTCGTAAGACGCGCTTCCCGGGAATGTCGGTGCTCGGGTAACGCCAGAGCGGTTAAATCTCGGTGATTGGTCGTACCTTGGCGGCTGCCGGTAGTGCAATACCTGGCAATGTGTCCTTCGAAGCCACAGTTGTAGCAGACTGGTAGAGGACACTCGCTGAACCAATGCTGAGACCGCTCAGCTGTGAAGGGTCAGTGACGAGCTTGCTGAGCGGGGGCTGCCCACCTCTGTGTGGCGGGGCCGTGCCGAAGGCGTTGGCCATATCGCTGGTCGGCCGCGAATGAGTCGCGACGTGGCCTCGGATTTCCAGTTTCGCTGATGTCTGCCACACATACCGATGGTGGCAAAGGAGCTGATGTTGCCGCCGTGTAGTAGGGTGGATTGGTCGGTGGATGAGGAATGGTTTCGTCAACCCTACCACCTTGTCGCTGCAGCTCTTCACGCACAATTGCCCGAATAGTAGCCACAAGGTCGGTGGGCGGGCTCACGTCGATGCTGGCAACCGTTGTCACATTTGCCAGCCTACTAAACTTCGGGGCGATGCGACGAGTCTTCAATTTTTCAAACGTGCGGCAGTGATGTTGGACGTCGGAGGCAGAGGTGAGATCATCCCTGCCTATCAGAAAATTGTAAACGTTTTCCGCTATGCCTTTCAATAGGTGTCCGACCCTGTCTTCTTCAGACATCTGCGGGTTTATAATCTTGCAAAGCTTAAGGACGTCCTCTATATAAGCAGTGCAGGTTTCTCCAGGAGTCTGGCCTCTTCCAGCAAGAGTCCGCTCCGCGCTTTTCTTTTTTGAGTTGGAGTCACCAAAACACTTCTTGAGTTCTTGAGCAAAAAGAGCCCATGTTGTCAAGGACTCTTCATGGTTTTCATACCGCATCAGTGCAGTGTCCGTGAGAAACAGCGCGACGTTTTCCAGCTGATCGATAGAGTTCCAGTGGTTGTACCGGCTCACCCTTTTATAGTGCGTTAGCCACGCGTCCACATCTTCTCCTGCCATTCCCGCGAACGGGCGGGGTTCCATGTAGTAATGCCTAGGTGTAGCCAGTGTAGATTGGCGCGAAGTCGAGGGGGTTGATTCCTGACCTTCGGTCTGGGCCATGACGACTGTTGTCAGCGGCAGACCGGCAAGACGACGGCTCCGGCGAACTCCGAACAGCTGTGGCTCCGTGGTACGTCGACGTGTCGTACCCAGCACCTCCACCACTCTGTTACGTCTACGAGGGGTTTATTCGAAGCAAACGTAACGGTCGACTCGACGGTATACCACAGTGAACGCGAAGCAGCGAGCTCTTGCCACCAACCAAACGTCCTCCTCCTCTGCTACCACCATGTTCCCCGCTACACAGGTGCACATACCTAAATTACTTAGTGGTAGCAATATTATTGAGATCTAACAGACAGTAATGCCAAGGAATGTAAATAACAAGAAGGAAAAATGGATGAAAAAATAACCAGCCGTGAGCAGGAATCGAACCTACGACCAAGCGGCCTTCCCTCCATCCACTTTTTTGGGTTTATATGTGAATTTAGAAGCAGGAGTGAGTCAGCGCCCTCTATAAGCCAAGCGACGAGGGCGAAAACACTCTTTTATGCGCTTGATTGGCATCACGTAGCACGTGAACTTTTTATTATGAGCGGGCAGCTGATTAGTAGTCCCTCGTATACAACTTAAACACACCAAGTAGGCCAGTACGAGACCCTCGTTCAATGAAATAAGGGAAAGAAGTGTATACCTAAGGGCTCGTTTTTCCGTGTTTTAACACAATAATAATGAGATCTAAGAGACAGTAATGCCAAGAAGTGTACAAGGGAAGTTATTAGTACCAATGGAATGTAAATAGGAAGAAAGAAAAATGGATGAAAAAACAACCAGCCGTGAGCAGGACTCGAACCTACGACCTTCGAATAACGCGTTAGATGTTCTAACTATAGAGCTACCACAGCGGCCTTCCCTCCATCCACTTTTTTGGGTTTATATGCGAGTTTAGAAGTAGGAGTGGCAGTCAGCGCCATCTATAAGCCAAGCGTAGAGCTTAAAAACACTCTTTTATGCGCATGTTTGGCGTCCCGCTCACGGCTGGTTATTCTTTCATCCACTTTTCTTTCTTTTTATTTACATTCCATTGGTTCTACTAACTTCCCCTGTACAATCCTTGGCATTACGGTCTGTTAGATCTCATTAACATTGTGCTAAAACACGAAAAAAAAACGAGGCCTTAGGCATACACTCCTTTCCCTTATTTCATTGAACGAGGGTCTCGTACTGTCAGAGTTGGTGTGTTCAGGTTGTATACGAGGGACTATTAATCAGCTGCCCGCACGTAATAAAAATTTAACGTGCGACGTGACGCCAAACATGCGCATAATAGAGTGTTTTCACACTCGTCGCCTGGCTTATAGATGGCGCTGACTGTCACTCCTACTTGTAAATTCACATAAAAACCCAAAAAAGTGGATGGAGCAAAAGCCGCTGTGGTAGCTCAGTGGTTAGAGCATCGAACGCGTTATTCAAAGGTCGTAGGTTCGATTCCTGCTCGCGGCTGGTTATTCTTTCATCCACCTCTTATTTATTCTTATTTACATTTCATTGGTTCTAATAACTTCCCCTGTACATTCTCAGGCATTACTGTCTGCTAGATCATTAATATTGTGTTAAAACACGGAAAAACGAGCCCATAGGTATACACTTCTTTCGCTTATTATATATATATATATATATATATATATATATATATATATATATAAATATAAATATATATATATATATATATATATATATATATATATATATATATATATATATATATATATATATATATATATATATATATATATATATATATATATATTCTCGGCGACAACTTTGCTTGGCCCTGAAAGTAAACCTACGGAGACGCAGCTTCTGCACACGTAGCACTACGTGAAGCAGTTCGTTTGGATGCGCCTATTGTAACGCTGGAGAAAGCGACGGGAGCACACTATCAGCGTTTCATGTGGACGCAGACGCTACATAGCGTTTCAGAAGCTCGTAAAAAGGCGGGACTTTTTCACGTGTTAAAAATTGCAAAGTCACAACAGTTAAAATAAAGTAAACATAAATATCTCACAGGTATGAGCTCCGACCTGTCCCTAATTGCGCCACGTAGAAGATAAACAAGGAACATTCAGCTTTCAGCTTGAAAATACGGGCACTACCTTGGAACTACCTTCACTGGTGATATGCTGCACCTGAGTTTGCTCTGTAGCTCTCCCCTTTGTGCGCAAGAAAAGTTGTCGCCGAGTATAGTTTTGCATTGCTGGAAGTTATGAGTTACGCCAACGCTTCCGGCAAAGGGCCCAATATACTCCGACGTAACGTTGGCGCGCGTTCACGCTGAGCGTAGCAACGCTGCGGAAGCGAAACGCAAGTGCTCTATAGACTGACGCCAGGTGTGACCAGCGCGAGCAGCCTCCATAGGCGCAGCCCAGCGGCAACCAGCGCGAAATGCGACATGCTGCATTTAGCGCCGGCTTCTTTAACCATACTGCACTGCGTCTGCCTTTCTCCGTGACTGAGGAACGCCGGGCACGCTCAAACGCCTAGCATCAAAGCAACGCAGCGTGGAACGCGCCTGCGTATATGGCAAGCAGACCTGCGCTTTGCGTGGCATTGCCGGCGTTACACGACGAAACGAACGCCGGTGTTCGCGCGCGCCGCGTCACGTTGAAGTGTATTGCCGCATTAAGGTCATTGTGACATTGTGACAAAATTGCCCTTCAATTTGAAAGGTACCGAATGAGACGGACGACTAGAAACGACGCGTTGAAGGAACTGATCGTGGATACCACGGTCTTTCTGTGAGAGGACAGTGGTATGTATAAAAGGCGTATTTTTAATGCATACACAACATAGCTCCGTGCCGCGGTGCATAGCGTGCCGGTGATCGTATGTACCGGATCAAGAGGTGACGGGTTCGACTCCCGTTGACAACCTTTTTGTCGTTGTCCTCTGATTGTGCGTATTTCTTGACGTCATTATTCTGATGAATATAGGTCACTGAAAGTCTGAGCATAAAATCCTTTTGTGTTAATAAAGCTACCCTAGTATTCTCGCTCTTAGACTGCTTACAGCCACGAAGGCCCGCATAGCGCAATGACTGCAGGCACTGAATTTTCACGTAAAGTTTCTTTTGAAACCTCATTATAGCTGTAACGCATTATATTTAGGAAACATTGCCCGTAATAAAAAATAGTTTTTGCTATTTGAGCGTATAATCAGCATCACCATCAATTCCAAAGTACGTTTCCCTTTCTTCTGTAGAAGCGTGCCATGAAAGTGACATTCTGTGGGCGGAAGTTCACCCGCTCTAAGTGACACTGAATTCTCATTGTGACCAAAGTATTACCAAGTGAACTGAATATTTGACCTGAATTATAAAATTGGGTTTCCGAATGTCCGATGATGCAACGAACTGATCGATGAAATGTTATCTATTTAATGACATCTTTACGTCAAGCAATTAATATTTCTGCAGCAGTTTTATTCTTAGCTATGAGGATACTGACGTAAATAAAATCAATATTATTGTACTTTGCTCGTACGTTGAAATTGATTCTGTAGTTGCTTTGCTGAACTCTCTATATGTCAAAGCTTTCTTCTTCTTATACAAAGCTATCAGATCAATATTCAGAGGTAGCGTAACAGCATAGCATGTGCGATATACCTTGGGAATCATATAAAAAAGCACACGCCAGCATCATTTTGACTCAGTGTGCCAATTATTTCGGTCACGCCTCAATTGCGCTCGAAACCCTAGCATCTTGTATATAATTGCCCACTGCTTTCTTTCGTGGCAGCATTGATAACCAATATTGCAGTGTTAATTGCGTATGCAGTCACTTTAGCTATCTTCCAACCACATGAGCCAACCATTCGGATATTTGGGTGTTAGTGGCGTCAAAAACCCACAGGCAGGTGTACCTATATACAGGCGAGTAACAGCAACGCTGACATGGACAAGCAACGAGAAATAGGTTCGTAAATGAATATAAAAAGTAATATGTATACTATATAAAAAGAACAAACCGGCGACGCAACTTTACCTATGGGCTCTTTAGTCATGTAAAACGTATAGGCCTTTACTGTATGACACTGAAATAGCAAACATCTTTATTCCCAGTAATATTTATGGAAATAAAAAGAATGGCAGAAATTTTTGTGCAAATTGTGCATATCGTGTCTTTGAATATAAGTCAGTCAGAAAAAATTGATTACACTTGCGAAGAGATGATGTCCTGAGGTTGTGCGCACGGGCCTGCTACTCTGTGCACATTATGAAAGCAAAATAAATTTGTGCTATGTATCAAACAAGTAAAGTGATGAAATTTTTCTTGTGTTTTTAAGTGTTGTGCAACTGTACTTCTTACAGGCATCAAGATGAACCACTTTCTTGGGATGGACCTCCTTGTGGCAGTAGCCATCGCCATCGGTAATGCAACGTAAACTTGCCATCAGCTAGGTTCACTGGACGAATAACCTTATCTTGCCAATATCGGACAGAACTTAGAGGGTGAAATTACTTGTGGATAGTTTTATTTCAGCAGCCATAAAAAAGCCAGCGTTGGGAAGGTCATGTCAGTGGGTTCAACTGGATACAACGGCATAGTATATACTGCTGAACACAGAGTCATACATTTGAGTCGCGCGGCGCATGACTGCACCTAGCGAGACAACATAGGCACAAGAACAAATATAGTGGCCATGCGGTCAAGAATTATAAACGCTATTTTTAACTTCCAAACAAACAATACGCATTTCTTAGATGGGTGAATATAATCATGTTGCGTTAAGATGTTGCACAGTTGGGATCTTAGTCACCATTTCATGCTTTTCGATTCTCGGCGAAACCGAAACTTAGCAGAGGAGTATAAAAGGCAACCGAACGCGGACCGCGGTGGGGACGTAATGCGGGAGGTGACAAGAACTGTCAGAGAAAGCTAGCAAAGTAAGTAACCTTGAAGTCACGAGAAGGAAAGCGGATTAAGGGAGCAGCCACCGAGGAACCACGGCACTGCACGAGTGGAAGTACGTCTTCGGCGGCAACAAAGAGATCCATCCAGTGTTGCTTGCCATCGTTTGTTTCCTGGTGGTGTCATACGCCGCTCTTTAAAATAAACAGGCGTGTCACAGTAGCCTATAAAAATAGGAGGCAATGAATGCGTCCGTGCATACCGTAATAAGAAACACATGGCTCATTCGAGGTGGTATTCCAGTGTCCACGGCATTATCAATATGATTTACCGCATCGACTACGCATTACTGATACCATGCATGTTCTCTAACCATTCTGTTATGTTCTGTTATAACTGTTTTGCTGTGGAGAAGTTCAGGTCCCCATATTCTCGGCTACTCCATCTGAATAAGTTCTGTAGTGAAAAATATAAATATGAATACTCAATAATTACCCGAAAACGAAGAGTCAGCGAAAGAAAAACACAAAATAGAGCCCTAAAACTAGTTGAAACGACATGTCAATGTAGGGTTTGCTTGCAGTAGTTCGCACTGTAAAAAATGTCCACAAACTCGTCTTTCTATTTCTACTCTAATTATGTGCACTGACACATCATTTCATATATGTTAATGCCTGGCTGTATACCACAAGCACTTGTCCAGCCTGGTGTCCACTAAGATGTTTGTCAGGAAGATGTCAGCCTTTTTCTGAATATCCATATAAGGCCAGGGTCTGAGTAATTGTTTTAACATGAGGAGCCGTCTTTTCCCTTTGCTACTTCGTCTCTAATTTTTCTCTTTCATTTTCTATTCTTACTCTCAGTATATGCATTGACACATAATTTCGTATATATCAACCGTTCTCCGGAATATAGCACAAAATATCGGAGTTGCTCGGAGGATATCAAGCTTACCGGTTGTGCCGCACACGATCTTCGACTTCAACTTAGCTCTTGCCGACTGGTTTGCCCTCAGCTATCTCCTGATGCCGCGCCGCTCTCCCCATGTAGTGCCCCTTTCTCGGACATCTTCGACCGGCTCCTTATTTTTCCATCTCCTATTTTTTTGTCAATTTCTGGTCCAACTTCTTTATCTATATATTTCTACTATTCTTTTTATACCTTCTTCTCCCTCCCCCTACAAGCTGCTGCCCTGTGTTGTCCATGAGGCAGATAGAAATAAGGTGCCTTTTTCCTCTTCTCAAGAACCATGCACAAGAAACACTAAGAGAAGTAGCGCCAGCCAGTCCGGTATAAGCGATATGTTACACAACTGTTCGAAGTGATTCACTTTCTTCTAGTGAAAAGGCTGACTAAGGATTAGGTCACTGGAGCCAGAGCCACACTCCTGAAGTTGGAGCAGCGGAGTGAGTAGTTAAGCGCCACAGAAAGGTTGTGTTTGGCGTTTTATGCATTGTTGCAAACTTGAAGGGTCAGTGTTGCCATAGTGCCACCAGATTTGGCGGAGAAGTTTGCCCCTGTAGTTGTTACTTTTCCGCCAAGACTCTGGGTCGTCCACGGTGCATTCGCGAGTGCGTGTGCGACATTGGACGATTTAATAAACAAAATAAACGTAGAACTCTTGTTCCAGAAGTCAGGGTGCGTTCTGTTGCTGCCTGCGCAGCTGTGCAAGTAAGATATTGCGTCTCAGAGTCAGGCAATCAACGATGCGTCTCTTTTTTTGGTCTTGTCCGACGATCGTTTCTCAGAAGTAGGCTCTCTGCACAGCTGAGTATGCCACGTCGACCACGCGCGACGACGGTGAGGCTGCGCTTCCTGTAGCTCTGTCGACACAAGTCATATTGTTCTGGGGGCAAATAAAGTTAATAAGCAAATAGGGTAAATAAGAATAAAGTGGCAAAAAATTATCTCACTGCACGCTGATTACATCGCCGTTGACACACGATAGACTGCTCCTAAACGAAACATCAGCGAACGATGACCTCCATGAGCCGAAGGACAGGGTCTTTCATTTTGAACCTGCGACGACAAAGTACATCTCGACATTGGTTAATTGGGATTTTGGTTGTTTGTGCTTATTGTGGATTAGGCCCGGCAGGCGATGGCGGCTCATCGGGCGGGGTGCCACTTACAGGTATGCGCGAGTATCGCCTGATTCTCTCCAGCTGTGGCGATAAAGCAGCCTTCCAGGCGTATATTGCTGCGGAATTTCGACATACCGCAATTAGCCAGCCTTGCCACGTTCATTCTTTATATATACACGAACACGAACGACATGTTTTTTACTGACACAGCTAGCGGAAGCGCAGTGCCGTTGTCGTAATGCGTAGTCGACGGGGCAACGTCAAACGTGTCACACGGCTAACGTCGCACAAGCACTCGCGAAATGCACCGCGGACAACACAATGCCCTCACGGGGAAGTCGCAACTATAGAGCAGATTTCTCCGCCCGATTTGGTGTCAGTCTGGAAGCAACCATTCCGAAGTCTGGCAACTGAGATAATCAAGGCCCAGCAGAACCTTACAGCACAGCAACCAGTACCTAAGCGCCATCTGTTATTGCCACTGTAGTAGAGAATCGTGGCCACCATATAAACACGGACATAATGCCTGTCATTTGCTTTCAGTCTCGTTTGTCGCCAGAACAGTATACGTAAGGCTATCTGCCGATATTTCGCATAATGAAGCGACTTATTTGCGAAAACATCTATCTTTTTCGCAGCTGTTATCGTCATGGCTCCATACGAAGCTGCTGCGGGTGCAGGAGGAGCATCCTCACAAATCGGTGGTCTGGGAAAGAAGTGAAATTTAGTGCCACCCGAAGACAGCCATTTGTCGTAGCCATGCAAGGAAAGCTGCTTTAATGCCCAATAAAACGATGAAAACAATGCTATGAAGGTCTACGCAGTATTTCCTTCGTGCTAAAGCTTTGTAAGCTATAACATGTAAACGATTTTTTGGAACATTCTGGAGTGAGCATGCGAGGTACAGCCCGTAAGTTGGCTATTGTTAAAACGTAACTGCGCAGAATAAAGGTAATGTCGGTGGCTACTTTTTGTATCGTCCCGTTAAACTGAGACATTTATTTGCAGACATGTTGCGCCTGGGCCTCTAGACGTGCAGAACGTTAACACATTATCACCGCGATGATTGCTCACTTCTATGTTTAAATGGGTAAACATTAACAGAAAAAAACTCTCGACGAATTGTAGAGGAGAAAAAAAAGAAACTAAAAAAAGAAATAACGCAAAGAAAAAATTTTCTGCCTAGACCCGCTTGGAAACATAATACCCACAGACAGAAGCGAGTGCTGGAGCCTCTAGGTTATGCACACAGTCAGTTTACAGCTAAATGTCTTATAAAATCACAACAAGGGTCTATTCCGGCACCGCCGTTCTGTGCCATTACCATTGTCGATGTCTCTAACCACTTTCGCACGAAATAAATAAAAATTCGACAGATCCCACGTTTTTGAGAATTGACGTTATGCGTAGCTTGCGCAGGGAAGCTGACGGTGTCGCATTTTTTTTTATTGAGCGACATGCCAAGAAATGACACCAAGTATATGTAGAAATATTGCATGCACATACATATGTTTAAGATTTGGAATTGTTTATATAATTAGTTGTTTGCAGTTGCGCAAGGATGCCAATTGAGACATGCGTATTAGAACACAAGAAATAGAGAGAGAAACAACATTTATTATTAAAAAATTGGCAGATCACACGTACAGTGGGAATCTATGGTATGCGAAGCACGTATGAGGAAGGTTGATATGTCACTCTAAAATCAGCGCAACGTTACGAGGTGGAAGAAAATGATGCCATACATGACTTCCGTGTGATGATTATCATGTTTAGATTTGTCATTCACCTTCGTCATCTATTTACGTCACGTGATACCAAATTTAGTATATGTGGAGCTAGCAAAACGACCACGAGTACGCGATCAGCGGGTGTGTTGTCGTGTCCTTACATGACGCGCGTGTCAGAATTATCATGGTTGCACCAGTCATTTATTTCGTCATCCACTGACATCACGTAACACCAAATTTGGTATACGTGGAGCTGGCAAAACGGACACGAGCGCATCATGAAGGGCCCAATACACTCCAAAGTAGCGTTGACGTGCGCGCACGCTGGGCACAGCGACGCCACGTTAGCAAAACGCGAGCGCTCTATTGCCTGACGACAGGCGCGACCACCGTCCGTCGGCGCGGCCCGATGACACCCGGAGCCAAATGCGACATGCTGCATTTCTCGCTTATGTGTTACCCTGACGAATCTGCGTTTCCCTCTTGACCTGACGGATGGACGGCTGGCGCGCTGAAACGCGCATGCGTGAAAGCAACGCAGTGTTGCGCGCATCTGTGAGTATATGGCAGGACCGGTGCCTGGCGTGTAACGCCAGCAGGACGCGATGAAATGAACGCCGGTAAGCACGCGATCCGCGTCACGTCGAAAACTATTGGCGCCTTGACTGTAGCACGTGGTCATGTCCTCACATGACACGTATCTTATGATTATCATTTGTGTACCAATCACATCACTTCGTCTTCCATTGGAGTCACATAATACCAAATTTGGCATATTTGAAGCTATTGAAATGGCCCCGAGCGCATCATCAGCTGGCATGTAGTCATGTTGTTACATGACACGCATGTCATGATCATCATGTTTGGAAGCGTAATTTACCTATGCCGTCCGTACACTCCGTATAATACCGAGTTTTAAACATGTGAAGCGAGTGAAACGGCCGCGAGTGCATCATGAACGTTACATGTAGTCATGTTACATGACACGCATCTCATGATTAGCATGTTTACCACAATCACATACCTTCGTCAATCATTCACGTGATATACTACCAAACTTCGTGTATGTGACGCTAGCAAAACGTCCGCGAGTTCATCATGAGCGTGGCATGTAGCCATATTGTTATATGACACGCATCTCATGTTTATGACGTTCGCACATGTCACATACCTTCGTCATACACTCACGTAACGTAATGCCAAATTTGGTTTATGTGACGCTGGCGAAACGCCTGCGAGTGCATCACGAGCCCGGCATCTAGTCATGTTGTTAGATGACACGCATGTCATGATTTTCATTTTAGGGTCTGTGTCATGTGTTTGCCATGTAGTCATGTCACACCATACCAGTTTTGCAACATGCCATGTGAACATATCTAGCGCAAGAGGTGCAGGACAATGAAACGTAAATCATGACATTCATGAGATAGATATCATGATTTTCGTGTTTTAACAAGTCAAGTATGTTCTCAATACAATCATGTTATGCCATACCAAGTTTTGTATCGATAGCCTTATCGAAACTGCCTGGGGAGCTAAAAGTCGTAGGTGGCTAGATAGATAAATATATAAAGAAATGCGCTCAAAGTCGCCAAAGTTTGTTGAGAAATTCTTCGCATTTAAAAAGTGGGTCGTCGTGGGTAAGGCTCCACTCGCTATAGCGGCTCGGCGGGCCTGAGCAAGTGTCACTAGTTGGCTTCCCAGGGCCCGTTTAGCGAGTCGCGCCTCCCACGACCACGTACGTATTTGGTGCTTATGTCCTATGTCGACTGGGACAGGTTGCTCTGGAGAGCTGTAGGTAATATGTATTAGTGTATAATATATCCGCACCAAGGACATGCATTGGGATATCATGCCGGGTACATCATGTGAAGCTTATGCAGATTTTGGAATGCATTAGTCTGCAGGCGGCGCCAGTCCCAAGCTTGATGTCTATTGAAGTCCTTACGGTAAGGTGCCCTGATGTCGCGATCTACTCTAAGTTTCTCTAAGATTGCACACCGTGTCACTCCATTTGTATTCTCTTCAGCAGCGGGTGTAAGTGGGGCTCGGTCACTGAGTACTTGAGCATGGCAATGAACTTGTTCATTGCCATCTTGGTTCGTATGAGCCAGAAACCAGACTAACCCATGGTCTAAGAAGAGTTGGTTCCTCACCAGCTTGATGGCTTTTGCAGGTAATATGCCCTTGAGGCACATGTGACAAGCTGTCTGAGAGTTGAGACAACATTAGCAGAGATACCCAACGTTTCAGCCACTTGAATGGCGAGAGCGATGGCAGTTGCCTCGGCTGAGGCAGAGGATAAGGTAAGTATAGAGGCGGCGTTGACAAAATTACCCCGGATGACTACAGCGAGAGCAAAGGCGTGAGAGTGTCCTTGCTGCTAGGGTAGAAACTGACGTCTGTATATTCAATGTCAGGACAATTCTTCAGTTGCTGCAGCCTCGGTACTTGAGCTTTTTGGCGTCTTATATGGTAGTACAGTACATATTGTGAGAGACAGGCTGTGTCATGATGCGCTGTCTGAGATTTTGTGAGAGTATGTTAGTGGCTTCTGAACAATATTCCAGTGAGATAGGATATCCGAGTCTTTGTAAGCGAAACTCCCCCCCCCCCTTTGGTATGCCACGGAGTCGTTCTCGCTGGGAGATGAGTGTGGTAGCTGCCACCTCATCGAAGGTATTATGCACCCCCATCTTCAGCAGGTACTGTGTGCTTGTACTGGTAAGTAGTCAAAAGGCTGCTTTAGTCGCAAGTCGAATTAACATGTCGGCTTGCTTTTGCTCTGTTTTCCGGGTTGTCTGGTAAAAGAGAGCATAGGTAAGCCGACTCAGAACAAGTGCTTGCACAAGCCTCAGCGTGTCATGCTGTTATTTCCTCTGGAGATTCTTCTAATGAGTCCTGTCAGGCTTTTTACTCTATGCTACAGCTTATACCAGGCAACCTTGACACGCATTGTTTTCTGAATGTGCATGCCGAGTATTTGAAGGGTGCCTTCTATTCCTAGATGCAATCCTCCCCAAGTAAAATGTTAGCTCAGGTGCTCAGCAAGACTGCGACTTATATGGATATATGTGAATGTATTTTGACTTCGCCGATGTGCACTTCACCCCGGATTTTTCTAGGTAGTCTTCAACTAAACTCAAAGCAGTTTGCAGGGTATCCTGGCGCTATCCGTAGGACTCATGGGTGGTCCAAAGGGTTATAAAATCTGCATACATTGCAAAGCCTGAGCGGGGTTCACGAGTGAGCATTCTGGGCAGCTTGTGTAGCCCGACGTTAAAAAGCAGAGGACGCCGAGCCTTGCGGTGTGCCTCGATTGGGCATACTGAAGGGGTGGGATTTGAGTGAACCCAATGCGAGAGTTGCTGTGCGATTGCGCAAAACGTTTGAACGGAGTGGTAAATACGTTGACTCCATCCAATATCTTCCGATCCTTGTAATATCGTTTAGTGAAAGATAGTGTCAAACGCTTTGTGCACATCCAATGCCAAGACTATGTTGTCAAGACTGCCTGAGGGTGGATTCAACACTTTCTTTTTGAGTATAGGAAAGATATCCTGTGCCGAGACTTGGGAAGCCGATCATCATATTTGGCAAGAGCTGCTTTTACCTAACAGGCATTTCAAGCCGCTGTAGCATGATCTTTTGAAACAGCTTACCCATACACGATATCAATAAAACAGGGCGAAGGCTATTGAGCACTTTGGGTTTGCCTGGTTTGGGTGTAAGAAATATATTAGCCTTTTTTGAAGGCGAATGTAGTTTTACTGGCGTCCAAACTACGCTGTTAAAGTAGTCTGTGAGATCTTGTAGTGTTAATCTGCCAAGATTCCTTATCATGGCCTTGGTGACACCATCAGGGCCCGCGGAAGCATTTCTGCGAAAGCACTGAGCGACTGAAAGAGCTCCTCGACCATGATTGGAGCATTTGAAATTGAATTTGAGGACCCTGTGTATTGTCGTACGGCTACATTTCTTGCGGTCGAAGGCCTGGCGCTGCCAATATCGCTTTTCGTAAGCTCGTCGAGAAGTTGGTTGGTGCTTCCGTTATAGTTAGCGGCTAGTTTTGTTAATGTATTTGTCGTTTCGGTTCTCGTGCAGGGAGGATCTATCATTGCGCACAAGATGCCCAGGTTTTTTTGGTTCTTAAAGTGCCTTTGAGCGAATAACAGAAAGTTAGCCAATTGCTTTCTGTGAGCTCTGCTGCATAGGAGTTGGCTTCACTTGTTAGCTGGCAGATCCACTGCTTCAGTTTGCGATTAAGCTTTTCGCGTTTCCAGCGTTTAAGAAGTCCTTGTTGGACTTTCGACATGTGTGTTAGGTGATTGTCCACGGCTGGTCTGTCCCCCGTCATTTGACACGTTTGGTAAATTAAGCATGAATTTCAGTGACATATTCTCTCTACTCTTGTGCTGTGGTGGGTTTGCGGAGTCTATTCTCATGTGCTTCGAGGTAGGTCTTCCAGCCTGTTTAGTTCGTTTTTCCCTGTGGCCGTCTGAGACGGCTGGAGCTGCACTGGATTTGTATTATGTAATAGTCACTTCTAAGGGTATCCCCAAGGTTATTCAATTGCACTTGCGGCGTGTTGTTGGTAAAGGCAAGGTCAGGTGTGTTGTCTCCTGTAACGCAATTTTCGAGCCGGGTGTGCATAAAATGGGGGGGGGGGTAAGCAACTTCAAGTTTTAGTGTTGAGTTGACTCCAACAGATTGGTCCCTTTTGGACGATCTACTCTATAGCCACAGGTGCTGCTGAACGTGTTGAAGTCATCAAAAAAGAACAAGCGATTTTCGCAAATTATGTTGGTATTAGGTGTTCGTATTAGTGTGTCAAAGTCCCCCGAGTGCGCCTGAGTTGGGCTGTATACCTTGCAAATAACTACATTGGAATTACCCTTCTTAGCTGGTCATATAGTGAGCGTTGACACCAGTTCGTGAGACAATTTCGGGAGAAGAGTGGCTATCATATGTAATTGCCAAGTTTTCCTTTACCAGCAGTGCCACTCTGTGATCAAATGTGTCTGATAACAGGCGATAGCCTATGAGTGTCTTCCAGTCCTTGCCAGTTTCCTGTACGCAGTTTACATCAAGCTGGCCAATGGTGTATAGACAAGTTGTGTTAGAGCGCCGTTTTTGTTTTTGAAGTAACGGCAATTCAAAGACCCCATTGTGAGATTCTCTTGCGACCGAAAGCGCTTAACCATATTGCTGCTGCAGACAGGCAATTTCGTTTCTGTTACGACGACCTTTGCTCCTTGGCACTTGTAGTCGGTACCGGGCGTCCGTTTCCTCTTTAGGACGCTCTGAAGTGTTTCATGTACGTGACGTTCAAGGTCTTGAAAATGTTGACAAAAGTGCTGAAGCTGTTCATTCGTTTGCTATTGCAGGTTTTTTTGTAATTGTTCTAGCATAGCCTGTAGAAGTCCTTCAATCTGCTGGTGTGTGACATCTGGTTGTGCAGATCGTTCGGAAGAGCAATGGGAAGCAGCTACCGGCTCCTTACTCTGGCTAAACCGTAGAGTAGTGGTCAGTTGACGTACTTGTAAATGAGAAGATTGCATTGATCGTAGCTGTGTATTTTTTGCCTACCTTTGTTCTCAAAGCGGCTCTATTTTCTCCTCTAACAGATTTATTTTTTGGGATCAGCTCTTGAAATGCGCTTTGAGTAGTTCGTTTTCTGTTACAAACAGTTGATACGCCTGCCTGTATATAATTGGAGTGGGTGTAGAAGATGCGACGTCTGCCCACCTTACCTCTGGATCTTGAGTCTTGAAGACGCTGCGGGCACGCGACGAATCAAGATGTGCGGCGCATTTGCTCAGTTGATTTTCGGCTGGAGCCTTGGCTCAATCAACTAAGCTCCGTGAAGCCCAACGTACATCGATGCAGCAAGTCATGTGGACCCAATTGGAATCAACTTTGACCCAGCGGGCTCACTTTTCTAGTCAATACGCGCGAAGTTCACCTGGCCACGGGGACGATGCCGTTACGCCTAACGGCGACGCTGGGACCTGGTAGCCTTGAACGCCGAGGACGTCACACCGGCCACACAAAGTAACATGGCAGCCACCGCGTCTCGCTTGTGCGGTTACAATCCCGAAGGCAAGAGGACAACTTCGCTGTTCCGAGTTTTCAGCAGCAATCGCTGAATGAAGCAGTTGCGCGTCGCGTGTTCGTTCGAGCAAAGATAGCGGCGTCCAACGCCACCCCGGGCTCTGGAACACCGGCCGGCGAGACGCAGCCTTCATTATTGCGCTGCAGGAGACCAAAGCAAGGCTATTACTAACTGGAGGCCTCGCCCATTTCCAAAACCAGGCTCAGACAACTTCGTTTTTGAGCTCAAACCACGCGAACTTGTCTCGCTGCATCAAGCTTTCTCAGAGAACTGCTACGGAGCCGCCTTTATGGCCTACCTCGGACCCGAGTTAGCAAAGTCCATCACGCTTGTGTCATCTCGTGAGCAAACTTCGTGTTTATCCACACACCAATTTCAGCGGTGGCAGATCGGCTTCTCGGGGAATTTTCGGTGACCACTGAGCATGGGGTGATCGCGCGGCATGAATACGTCCAACAAGACAGCGGCGATGTGTGCAACAGCGTCATCGTCGTCAGCAGCTCAGACACCACTAAATCGCTTCGGGAGCAGGTGCAACGAGGTGCGGCGCCATCGTCGAGGTGAGGAAATTCGGATCGTCTAACGAAGCTCGGGTCACCTTAGCCGGGAAGGTGAAACCACGTTTTGTACATTATGAAAACATGGTTATTCCGGTGTGTAAATACTACCAAACTATTCAAGCTTGCGGCCTGCGTGGGTCCATTGGTAATCGAGTGTTTGCATATCCCAACACGTATCCCAACATGTGCTGACTCTGTGGACGAGAAGCTTTTCTTGTGGAGGGAGTACAAGCCCCTCACGAGTGTAATCCGTGGTGCTCAGTACGTGGTGGTTAACATGCAACAAACTCGCGAAAGCGTGCAGCGAAATTTCGCACCCATAAGAAGATCTCCCTAAAGGGTGAGAGGAAAAAGAAATCGGCATCCAAAAAGAGCCGCTATCTTGGCCTCCCCGGTGAGACATCGAGCCGGGACGACAACACTGCAAAGCCATCACCATCTGCTGACAACGACAGTAACGGGCCGCAGACACAGTCACCACCGCAAGGTGACAAAGAAAAACTGTCGACAGCACCACCACGCGGCGAGGCGAGGACCCATGTCAACTTTGCAAAACATGGAATGCAGGTGAGTGGTATGGGTAGGGCAGCCCCCTCTTCTCCCCCTGCGGCACGCAGTGCCGAGCAAACCAAGATAGCAGGTCTCGAGGGAAAAACTGAGATGTTGATAAATAATAGCACTCCTAGAATCCAAATCGAAAGAGCCTACGAATCTCTCCTCACCCGCAACTTAGTCTATTGAGAGTGAGCCCACGGCACCAACAGCAGCACTGAGCACCAAAGCTGCACTTCAGGCTTGTCTAGAAGCCTGCATGGACACCCGTTCTATTGCCTTAGAAGATCAAATGTCCGCGGCACTGACTTCTGCTATCGCCAAAATGAGCGAAACGATCCCCACAATCATTGACCAGCCCTTGGAACAGTCCTCGCGTAGCATCCGATGATCCGGTAGTCTGAATAAAGACATGTCTTGCCGCTATCGCAAAACTTCCCGTCGTGCCATAGGTGGTGGTAAAAAACTTTATTCGTCAAAAGGCCAAAAAGGAAAATATTTATAAAATAAAAAACAGCGTTTTGGCTGACCTTCAGGCTGCCGGTTGTGGCGTCCAGGCAGTGCCTGGCCACGATGCCCTCCGCCCAAGTCACCAGCCGAAGCTGCAGATCCGGCCTGGTGCTGAACCAAGCAGCCTCCCACTGCCGCGGACTTCTGAGGTGCCAAGAGGCAGGGGGCAAGTGTGCCGGACAGGAGTAAAATATGTACTTACAGTTGGCGATTGAGCTGCCACATAAGCGGCAGACAAGCGAATGCGTTCAAGTGTTGAAGACCGCAACACGAGCAGGAAGAAGGAAGGTGCGGGCCTGACTGAAGTTGGCGCCAGAGGTGTTGTTGGTGCTGGGAAAGGGATAGGTGTGTTGGGGGAAGGTGGGCGGTAGAGGCGGTAATGCAATGTTCTGTCGTGGTACACGAGAAGTGCATCTCGCGTATTCATTCCCGATGGGGGCGGGCTTGCTCAGTCGGTCGAATCGGGAGCGACAGAATTGGCCGCCTCGTTGCCTGGATAATCTGCGTGAGCAGGCACACAGATGATATTGCCACCAGCACGTAGTGGGTCGACAGCAAGAGCGGCTCTCAATCTGGAGGAAAAAGATGATCGCGTGCCTTCTTCTCTGCTCGAGAGCCAGCCACGACTGACGCATCGTCCTAGAGCTAGCTACCCGGTCGTTCAATAAATCCCCCAGTACTTGTGACTCATCGTGACAAACTGGTGGAAGGTGCTGGGTAGCCTCACGGATGCTGCAGACCCCCCCAGGAAGCCGTAATACGAGTCCAATGCCAGTCAACACTCCCGTGCATCGGACCAGCCGCCGAATCAGGGGATTGCCTCCGGAAGTCAACGATACTGCTCTCACCACGTCAACAAACATGACCAGCACTTCGGTACAAACCTTGGCAACCGGCACGGGAAGCACGTCGCCGAACCGCTATACGTTGGAAAGCCCACGGGCACCGCCGACGTTCCATGGTACGGAGCGCGAAGACGTTGAGGACTGGTTGGCGGACTTCGAGCGCGTAGCCAACTTGAATCAGTGGGACGACGCGGCGAAACTGGGTCGTGTCTACTTCTATCTCGAAGACGGGGCTCGCACGTGGTATCAAAATCGGGAGGAGCAGCTGACGACGTGGCCCGAATTCTCTCGTAGACTTCTGCAGACATATGCCAGCACTGACCGCCAAGAAAGAGCTGAACGAGCTATTCTTGCCCGCGTCCAGTCGCCAAACGAAACTGTGACCGCGTACGTCGAAGACATGACGCGCCTCTTCCGACGGGCCGATTCAAGAATGACTGAGGACAAGAAGTTGCGTCACTTGATGCGCGGTGTCAAGGACCAGCTTTTTGCCGGCCTCGTGCGAAGTCCTCCGAAGACGGTCGCGGAGTTCTTGTCCGAGGCCGTGACAATGGAAAAAATGCTGCAGCAGCGATCCAGCCAATACGACAGGCAAGTCAGTGGCATGTCTACTGCCGACATTTTCACCGCCACTAGAACCAACAACGACTGTCTACGTGAACTCATCCGTGATATAGTACGTGAAGAGTTACAAAAGGCTGGTGTAACACCTCATCCTACAGTCAACTCTATTGCAACTGTGATCAAGCATGAGCTGCACCAGGCCCTCCGGGACACCTTGCCTCATGATACAGCTGTGCCAGCTCCTGCTGAATACCGCCGTGAAACAACCTACGCGGAAGCCTTGAAACGCCCTGCTGCAACGCCGCCGTTATTCGTCCATCCTGTTCCTGCTGTTTCAGTACAGTCAGCGCAGCACATACCGTTCTACGAAGGCACGTACACGCCACCGCCCCTGCCCTTTGTCCCTGGTGCTTCTGTCGCCCATCGTTCAGTGCAACCAGTTCAGTACATCGACGATCGGCGCACGTCTCCTCGAAAGTCTGATGTTTGGCGCACACCTGATCGCCGGCCTCTGTGCTTTCACTGCGGAGAAGCTGATCACTTGTACCGCCAGTGCCCATATCGCCGTCTTGGGCTTCGCGGCTTCTCTGTGTACTCGCCGCCACCCCGTTACGGTCAGAGACCACGCGACATCCAAAACTACCTCTCCCAGCAGCATGCACCACCGTCTGCCGGGCGCCAGTCGCGCTCGCCATCACCGAGGCGATTTTCATCGACGCCCCAGCGGTATTCTACCGCACGATCTCCCAGCCCCCGCCGGGAAAACTAGCCGAAGCGACCTCTGGGGGCGGGGTCGCTGAACGTCGAAGCGCTGAAGACCTCCTATTGACGCAGAACTGTACAGAAACTGGTCCGACATCACCTGCTGCTGCAAAGGATAGCCGGCTTTCACTCGACATTGCAGTAACAATTGATGGTTGTGTAGTTAATGCGTTAGTGGACACCGGCGCAGACTATTCCATACTGAGCGGGAAACTGACAACGCAGCTGAAGAAAGTAATCACACCATGGCATAACTCGCAGATTCGGACAGCTGGTGGCCATGTCGTTACTCCACTGGGTGCCTGCACAACTAGAGTACAGATTCAAGGGTACACATTCGTAGCAAGCTGCCTTGTTCTACGGGAATGCTCCCGTGACGTCATTCTGGGAGTTGATTTTCTACAGGAAAATGGAGCTATCATTGATCTGCAAGAGCGCCGCGTCACGTTCTCAGCCCAGCGAGCAATCAACGTGCAGGATGACGAAATGCGTGTCGACGTACTCCGTATTTCTGAACAGAGCGTGACGCTTCCTCCCCGAGCCAGTGTTCTAGTCGACGTAACATGCTGTGGTTTGAGCGATGGCGATGTGGTGGCCGAGACAAATTTAGAACACCTCCTGCAGCAAGGCATATGTGTAGCGAGAAGTGTAATACACGTTCGTGACGGCCGATCTGAATTGCTCGTTACCAACTTTAGCAACGAGCATCGACACCTTTTCCGTGGCACTTCGATAGCGTTTGCCCACGAAGTAGCAAACGTAACCAACTGTCTCACGTCAGAAGTAGTGGATAACGCAGACACATCAATGAGCAACATTGACATCAATCCTGATCTGTCCACCGATAACCAGACTGCGCTGCGAGCGCTCTTGTTCGAGTACAGGTCTTGCTTCGCAAGTTGCTCGAAGATCCGCCAGACGTCCATCACTCAACACAGGATCATCACGTACGAGGACGCACGCCCAATACACCAGCACCCCTACCGCGTGTCGGCTAAAGAACGTGAAGCGATACGTACGCAAGTTCGCGAGATGCTTGACGATGGCGTTATCGAACCATCCAACAGCCCGTGGTCATCTCCAGTCGTGCTTGTCAAAAAGAAGGACGGGTCGCTACGCTTCTGCGTCGATTACCGAAAGCTTAACAACGTGACCAAAAAGGATGTGTACCCGCTACCGCGTATCGACGATTCCCTAGATAGACTTCGTCGTGCCCATTATTTCACTTCTCTCGATCTCAAAAGCGGGTACTGGCAAATCGAGGTAGATCAGCGAGACCGCGAAAAGACAGCCTTCGTGACTCCAGACGGCCTATACCAATTTCGAGTACTCCCTTTCGGCTTGTGTTCAGCGCCGGCGACTTTCCAGCGAATGATGGACACTGTCCTCACAGGGCTGAAGTGGCAGACTTGTCTTGTCTACCTTGACGATGTGGTGGTCTTCTCTGCCACGTTCGAGCAGCACCTTCAGCGCCTGCGCAGCGTGCTGGAGGCTATCCGATCGGCGGACCTCACACTAAAGCCACAGAAGTGCCACTTCGGCTATAAAGAACTAAAGTTTCTTGGACATGTAGTTAGCGCCGAAGGAATCCGTCCCGATCCGGACAAGCTTGCCGCTGTTGCCGAACTACCAGCTCCTGTCGATAAGAAAGCCGTCCGGCGCTTCCTTGGTTTGTGCGCCTACTATCGCCGATTCATTCATGGCTTTTCACAGATAGCAGAACCTCTGACTCGTCTCACAAGGGACGACACACCGTTTGTCTGGGAAAACGAGCAACAAGCAGCTTTTGATGAGCTGCGACAGCGAATGCAATCAGCGCCCGTTCTCGCTCATTTCGACGATGATGCTGACACGGAGGTCCATACTGACGCTAGTAACATTGGGCTCGGTGCAGTGCTCGTTCAGCGTCAAGAAGACATCGAAAGAGTGATAGCCTACGCCAGCCGCTCTCTATCGCGTGCTGAGGCGAATTATTCCACTACGGAGAAAGAGTGCCTCGCAGTCGTGTGGGCAATCACCAAGTTCCGCCCGTACCTTTATGGTCGTCCCTTCAAGATAGTGACGGACCACCACGCCCTATGCTGGTTGGCAAGCCTGCGCGACCCTTCAGGACGGCTAGCACGGTGGAGCTTGCGGCTGCAGGAATTTGACGTCACCATCGTCCATAAGTCCGGCCGTAAGCATGAAGACGCTGACACACTGTCACGCGCGCCCCTTCATGTCGTCAGTCAGGAAGCAGAGGAAGACGAAGGCTTCCTGGGCGCCATTAGCTCATCAGACTTGAGTAAACGGCAGCGGGATGACGCAGAGATTCGTTCGATCATCGATCATTTAGAGGGCCAGGACACAATCATACCACGTAATTTATTCCGCTCGTTGCCGTCGTTCTGCCTTCGAGATGGTGTGCTGTAGAAGAAGAACACTCGTTCGAACAACCGTGCCTACCTCCTGGTGGTTCCTCGAGACATGCGAGACGACGTCCTCTTCGCTTGCCATGACGAACCCACATCCGGTCATCTGGGCTACTCACGAACACTTGCCAGAGTGAGTGAGAGGTACTATTGGCCAGGACTTTCGGCAAGCGTCAAGAAGTACGTGAATAGCTGTCGGGAATGTCAGCGCCGAAAGCAACCATCTGTTAAGCCAGCTGGTTTGCTTCAGCCCATTGAAGCACCTTGCACGCCATTCGACCAAGTCGGCATGGACATTCTCGGGCCATTTCCCCTGTCTGCGGACAGCAACAAATGGGTGATCGTCGCGACCGACTATTTGACACGCTACGCTGAAACCCAGGCGATCCCACGAGCCACGGCTTCTGAGGTAGCACAATTTTTCATGCGCCACATCGTGTTACGACACGGTGCTCCTTCCAGTGTAATAACGGACAGAGGGATGGCATTCACGGCGCAGCTTACGGACGAAGTTTTCAAACTGAGCAACACCAGACACCGAAGAACAACTGCGTACCACCCGCAAACCAACGGACTTACCGAGCGACTGAATAAGACCCTCGCAGACATGATCTCAATGTACATCGACGTACAGCACAAAACATGGGACCGGATCTTACCTTACGTGACCTTCGCGTATAATACCGCCGTGCAAGAGACCACGCGATTCACGCCATTTCGGCTTCTCTACGGCCGCGAAGTGCAGACCATGCTAGACTCTATGCTACCATGTCAAGACGAAAACGAGTTGGCAACTGACGCCGAAGAATTCGCAGAGCGTGCTGAGGAAGCCCGGCAGCTCGCGCGACTGCACATCGGCCAGCAACAGCAGGCAGACGCACGACGCTATAATACCCGCCACAGAGAAGTGTTTTACAGCCCCGGAGATCAAGTTTGGGTGTGGACGCCCGTCCGCCGCCGTGGCCTTAGCGAAAAGTTGCTGAGCCGGTACTTTGGCCCATATAAAGTGTTACGCCGCGTCAGTGACGTGAACTACGAAGTGGTTCCGGACTCAACACCCCATGCACGGAGCAGGACACGGCTGAGGCCGGACGTCGTTCATGTGTTGCGCATGAAACCATTTATTGCGCGTTGCTCGTAACTTTTCCTTTACCGTACAGCATTCTTTGTGTTTTTTGTTTATTTGTGCGAACTTGCTTTCTCGTTCATTGACGTTTCTTATATTGGCACGCTCTTCAATTTTTACTTTCACATTATCCGAATTTCCAATTACTTTTTCACGTGCCTATGTAGTAGCATCGCGGTGATGCTATGTACTTTTCTTTCCTCTTTTTGGGACTTGTTTTTTTTTCTTTTCGGAAGGGGGGATAATGCCACCAGCACGTAGTGGGTCGACAGCAAGAGCGGCTCTCAATCTGGAGGAAAAAGATGATCGCGTGCCTTCTTCTCTGCTCGAGAGCCAGCCACGACTGACGCATCGTCCTAGAGCTAGCTACCCGGTCGTTCAATAAATCCCCCAGTACTTGTGACTCATCGTGACAATATTGTGGCGGGGTGAGGTCTAGGCTTATAGGATAGCGTCCACCGAGAATCGGCAGCCAAACAAGATGTCTCAGTTGCCTCTGGCGCAAGCGCCTAACGCACAGGCGTCTTCTTCATCTTCGCAAAGTGCCACGCTTGCTCCGTCGATGATGCACCGTAACATCACTCCCCTGTGGCGGAAGCGCCGTCATGGCGCTTAATACGGCGGCGACGAACAAGGAGGGTGATGCGGTTAGAGTCTGGAAACGTGTACAACGTCTGTCTGGAGTGAGGGGGTCGAAGGGCCACTCACTTGTGGTCGTACTGGCTTACAAGGAGGACGAGGGTGGACGCCATGGAGCTCGCTGCGGGCTGGGCAAAGCGCACACCGAGGGAATACCTATGCTGGCGAGTTTTTGGCGGACGATGGCTTGAACCATGTTAACAGTGAGTGGGGTTGCGTCACTTGCAGCGGTGGGAGCCGGAGCAGAGGCAATGGCTT
This sequence comes from Rhipicephalus microplus, assembly GCF_013339725.1. Taxonomy (NCBI): domain Eukaryota; kingdom Metazoa; phylum Arthropoda; class Arachnida; order Ixodida; family Ixodidae; genus Rhipicephalus; species Rhipicephalus microplus. Next base: position 69,231,234 of record NC_051171.1, read on the forward strand.
CAATTTCGCGCCGTACAATTCGGGTCACCTGATCCGATGAATCTAGAGGTGGCAGCTGTTCTTGCACGGTCTTCGCAAGACGACGTTGCTGCCGTATTCAGAAGGTGGGTTAACACGCTGTTAATCCACCGGCTCTTCGCTAGGTCAAAGCGTCAGCATTATTTTATAATGGCGCCCACTGTAGAAAAATTTTTGCAGAAGAGGAGGTTAAATGCACCATTCGCAATCCCCTTAAGATTATGTCCGACTTTGTTAGCCTCCGGCATCTCGGCATTCGCTTCGCGACACAACGATAACACAACTTTTATATAGGAAACGTAAGACTCGGTCGTGGTCTGCGCCCGAGACGCGAGCATTTTGTTCGCGGCCATTTTTCTTCCAATCGGCTTTCCGAACAGGTCCAACATTTTCTCCCTGCGCACTGCCCAACTCCCAAGTTCTGCTTCATGGTTCTCATAGCAGGATTTGGCGGTTCCCCTAAGATAGAATAACAAGTTCGCCAGCATAACAGTCGGGCCCCATCGGTATCGAGTACTCACACGTCGTACTCTGCCAGCCAATCTTCAACGTCAAGTTCATCTGGATCGGCGGAACCGCTGAACGTGCCAGTATCCCGCGGGGGTTTGAGCACGAACGTTGTGGTCGCAGAAGGAGATGTAGTTACCGCATCATCTCCGGCCGCAGGAACATCAGGAGCAGATGCGGACGCCGTACTTTCCGCCATCGTTGTGGAATGACCCTTGAAACGACGGCCGCTGCGAAGTTCAGTTGCGAGGCGGTTACCCGGCACCTCCACCATATGTGATGGGGCGAGGTGTAGGCTTATAGGATAGCGTCCACTGAGAATCGGCAGCCGAACAAGATGTCTCAGTTGCCTCTCGCGCAAGCACCTAACGCACAGGCGTCTTCTTCATCTTCGCAAAGTGCCACGCTTGCGCCTGTCGATGTTGCACCGTAACAATATAAATGGGGCGAGAGGAAATGATGCTAGAGTGCAGGATTCGTGCGGCTGGGGGTGCCACACGTCCTATCGCGTAGTTGTATACCGCGGGTTTGGATTACGAGACAGAGATGCCTTCTGCCTCGACAGAGATGGAAGTACAGACGGAGGCGGGGATGATAGGTCGGGGGGAGTTGTCGGTGACTGCGAGGGCGTGGGCTGCGTATTGGCGAAATGGGGGGCATCCACATAAGCCACGTCGGGTCGCCGTCCGAACTTACGCCAGAGGGCTGAGGCTCGCGCTGCTCTACGGGAAGGGTGGTGTTCAGGATGCACAATGTTTGAGAGGGGATCGATTCCTAGAAATGAAGAGACTCGGGCAAGAATGAACAGTGAGATGCGAAGAAGCAAGAGAGGGGAGAGCTTAAGGGTGGAGAGAAGTGCGTGACCTGGCTGTGTGCGAGAGAGACATAAAAGCTGGGCCGTGTGATGGGCCTCCGTCAGCTTCGTGAGGGAGTTGTGAACACCCATCGACAGTAGCCGATCCATTGAGGTAGATGTGGGAAGGGACAGGGCCGACTTATACGCCTGATGACTAAGACAGTTGACTTGGTCTTCCTCAGTGTAAGAAAAGAAGGGATAAGGTAGAGAATAAACAAAGCGGCTGCAAACAAACGCCTGAATCAGGTGGCGGAGGTCGTGCTCTCGCATGTATTGGTGGTGGTTCGCAATGCGGCGTATGAGGTACATGGTCAGTTGTACAGCGTTGCTGAGTTCAGTGATGAGGGTAGTGTGCTTACCATTGGAATGAAGAAAGAGTCCAAAGATGCGAAGAGTAGAGACGAGACGAAGTGGTGTGCTGTCAACGGAGATGGTGAGTGGAGGAGACAGGAGAGCCACTCCCTGAGGCAGGAGGAGCATTTGGTGCAGAGCAGCTCAATCTGATAGCTCGGGAGAGAGATGTCACCGCGTCCATACCCTACTCGAGGACGGTCTCCATGTCGCCAAGATTGCTGGTGGTCACCCAAAGGGTGATGTAAACGGCATAGAAAGCATGAGATAGAGCTGGTATTTTGCTAAGCTCGCGTACCAGTGAGAAGAGGGTAATTAAAAAAGACAGAGATGACATGACAGAGGCTTGGGGACATCACAGAGGCTAAGGCTTGATGCCTAAGAAGAAATAAGGAGAAGAAAGTGGGCTGTATGAAATTTCGGCGGTACGGTGGGCGAGGAAAGCGATGATGTAAGCATGTACACAGTGTCCGACGTCTAGGGAGGAGAGAGCATCCAGAATAGCTGTGTGGTGTACATTGATGAATGCTTTGGCTAGGTCCAGCGCCAAGATAGCTCGAGTGCGTTTTTGGCGGGATAGGTGTAAGACATCCTCGGAGAACTGGAGCGTGACATCTTGGGTGGACAACTGCGGACAAAAGCCGAACATGGAGTCTGGGTATAGGTTATGGTCGTCCAGGTAGGTTTGGAGGTGAGCCAGGATGACATGTTCGAACAGCTTGCCAAGGCAAGATGTCAAAAATCTGGCGGAGGCGCTTGAAGGAAATGGGTTTGCCAAGTTTAACGATAGAAGATACACGTGCATGGGCCCAGGAGGAGGGAAGAGTAACAGCCGGCCAATGTGTGTTGAGAAGGTCGATAAGGGCTTCGAGGGAGGGGGTATCCAAGCTGCAGAGAGCCTTGTTAGATTGGGGTTCGCCCGCGGAGACGAGGTTGTGCGGAGCTTGAATAGCGCAGCTGAACCTCACCTAAAGAAATGTCAGCATCAAGGTCGCCGTTGAAGGAGCCGGAGTAAGAAAGAAGTGGAGTTTGGGGGTCGGTGCAGCGGTAGTGGTTCCGGAGGGCCGCCAGAAACTCAGTATCGGTTAGTGAAGAAAAGTGAAGTAGAAGGAAGACATCCTTGCGCTGGGATGCTTTAGTAGGGCTGGGGTCAAGCAGCACCCTGAGAAATGATCGAGTGTCGCGGAAGCTAAGGTTACCGGCCACGTGGTCACACGTATGTCCCCACTGTTGTCGTAGAAGAGAGGAGCAGTGCTCCTCCATGTCAAACGCAAGCCGGGCCAAATTGAGACGCAGGCGGCGATTATGTATCTGGGCCTGCCATTGGCGGTGGACAGTATGATAGGCCTCCCAAACATGCAGCAGACGGTTGTCTGCCGTAGTGGAGTGTGGTGTTGCAAGGAGTGTGGATGTAGTGGTGCGGACATCTGCCGATATGCTTTCAGTGCAAACTGAGAGGTCCGTGACAGCAGAAGGAGAGGAAGCAGAGAGACGAAGAGAGAAGAAGCAATCCAAGACCACTACCTGGGAAAGACAAGTAGAGAAGCGAGCAAGGAAAGGGATTGGGAAAGTGGCAAAAAAAACATAGTGATGGCTACCGAAGATACACTTATTAGACCAGGATGAGTCGGCTACATTTCTGGCGAGTGCAAGGTCTGCATTGGTGTCTTGTTGGACCCTAGATGTGATTTTGGAAGGGCGAGTGAAGTCGTTGAAAACCGATAGACGTTCGTTGTGGTTGAAGTTCCAGAGTGAATGGCCCTGGTGGGTAATCTTGGGTAGCCCCAGCTAGTGTGGGGGCGTTGAAGTCGCCTAAAAATACTAGGGCGTCGCGGCTGACGCAGGAAGGAGCTTTGCGTAGGATGAGGTGTAGAGGGGCAGAAGGAACTTTGGGAGGGCTGTACACATTGACGAGAAAAAGGTTTGTATCATTGCGATGGTGAGGAAGGATGTCAAGGAGCAGATGGGCACATTTCAGGGAGGAGATGGGCACTTTCTTACAGCAAGCTATTCATATATACGCCTTAACGCTCATGGCGTGCATCTCATAAGGGGTGGGGACTGTCGTGTTTTCACCACTATCAGCAAGATGTCGCAGTGTGCGCACAGTGGCTCTCTTCTCTGACTCGTATTTTGGCCCGCATAGAGAATAAGGCTGTGTACGCTCGATAGCGCGCCCTTACCTTGCAGTGGGGAGAATCGTACGTTTTCGGTAGCCTTTGAGTTTCGTCGGATTAATTCCGTTGTAGTTACCTGGCCCACCCAATCACTACATTCGTTGCACAGCCGCCGTTTGTGAAAAGGGCGTGCTTTTCAGACACAGCGTAGTAACAACTGAGACGCTTATTCGCGTTAATGTGTACCTGTGAGTACGTTCTGTGAGTCTTGTGTGTGAGGAACGCGGGGCACGTTTCGATCTGCTTGCCATTCGGCGCGTGATCTTCCTATTTAAAGCCATCACGTTCGTTGCTTCGCCTTTGCGGCAAAGCTTTTTTAGGGGGGAAGCTCCTTGAAGTGGCACTCGTTCGTTCCCTCTTCGTAGTCGTAGTGCGTAAACAGTCTTACGCTTTGACCTGCAAGGTGGTGCCGGTGGGAGACTTCTCCGGTGCGTTGTGTAACAATAAAAAAAAATTTCCAGCGTGCGAATTAACTAAAAGCCGAATTCTTCTGTCTGTCATTCCCAACTAGCCGACATCGGCATGTACATTGAGCGCTATCTGACAAGAAAGGGTTGCTGGGTTATACACGCTGGGCGTAACCTCCTTGGTTTTAGAAAGGTTTAGATAGTACACGAAGCGCAAGCCATAAGAAAGTGTGCGTGTGCCTCCTGTCGTTTAGTCCTTGCAATGTTCGCTGGATGGTGGTGCTTATATATGCAGAATATATGATGAAAAGATGCGAGATGGTGGTGTTTGGAGTGTTGACTAGATGGAGGAATGGACACACAGATAGATGCGTGGACGGACGCACGTGTGGCAGCACGTACGGAAGGACGCATGGACGGACGCAGGGATGGACGCTTGCATGGACGTGCGGACGCACGAATAGACGCATGCACGGATGGTCACACAGACGGACGCATTGACGGACAGAAGCAAGAACGAATGGACGGATGGATGCTTCGCCAAACTCTCCATCATTGATCCCGTGGATATGCTGCCATTTTTCTTTCTCTATCTCACCTATCTCTGTGCCTTTTTCGTTGCTTCATCAATGATAGCCAACCAAGCACAAGCCTACTTGGCATGCCTAGCTTTAGTCTTGTAAGGATATAGAAATGAAGCCTGATACTGAGAATACCAAGAATATTTCATAAATATTTGTGATAGCAATCTCTGCCTGATTGTGCAGATATGCGCATAAGTGAATCGAAAAAGTGTGACACTCATAGTGTGCGCTTCGTATATTCGCCTAAATCACTTGAAGCTGTACACGGTGTTTTGATATTATTATTAGCACGCATGTGGATATTACCGGCAGTGTTAATCAGCGCTTCAGCTTGTGCGTTAAGGATCTTATGGAGATGTACCCGTCATTCACTATCCAATAAAAAGCCAGGGCAAGTCAGGCTTTTATTATCGTCTATTCCCCTACGGCGGCGCCCGTGACCCTCAATGAGCATACTACGTTGTGCCGATATGTAGGAATAAATTCGGCTCTTTTGCGTGGCATTGCAATTGCTTTGGGCACCCAGCCGACTGTAATGTATTGAGAGTACACACGTACTCCTGATAGGTAACAGTTGTGAAAGTCACCTAATACACTGAGACACTATCATATACCAACACACATGTTTTGTGAGTGCTTAGCATGCAAGGCCAAAACTAACGACACTGGTGTTTATATACTTTGTGTACTTTCACTAGTTGAGAGCTTACTCGCGGAAGGACATTGCTTGTAGCGCATTGCGCCATAACGTTTTGTTGGCAATTTGCGCTTTTTTCGAAAGTTCACCTGTTTGCTGAATATTGTTTTGTAAATTGTAGGGTTAACGAATATACGAACACTGTGGCTTGAAAACAGAAACAACTTTTAACAGGACATTGATAACTCCGCAAAACTCACAGGTTTCCTCGTGCATGGGAACACGGGGTACCCCACAGGGAGCAGTGTTATCACCGCTCCTTTTCAACATTGCTATGATGCGCCTTTCAAACGAATTGGCCAGGGTGGAAGGCACACAACACGCAGTATATGCCGACGATATTACAATCTGGACCACTGAAGGGAGCCTTGGTGAAAGCAGGAACGCCTTCAGCTGGCCGCATCCATAGTCGAGGCGTATTCCAACGATTGTGGACTCCAATGTGCTCCAAACAAATCAGAGCTTCTGCACGTTAGAGCGAAGCCAAGAGATAAGTCAGCCATACACATCTCCCTGTCTGGGGTTCCCATAAGAGAGGTGGAGGAGCTCCGGATTCTGGGCCTATTCATTCACCACAGACTAAGACCGGACTCCACGATAGCGAAACTCAAGAGAATAGGCGAACAGGTAGGGTGCATGATCCACCGCGTTTCCAACAAGCGGGGTGGTCTGCGGGGCAGGGACGCGCTTCGGCTCGCCCATGCCTTCGTGACTAGCCGGATTCTCTACGCCGTCCCATACCTTCGCACTAACAAGCAAGAAGACGAAAGAATAGATGCCATCATTCGTAAGGCTAATAAACGAGCTCTGGATCTCCCGGTGGCCACTTCCAACGCCAAACTGAGGGCGTTAGGTGTGCTCAACTCCTACCAGGAGTTGCGGGAGGCTCACCTTATGAATCAATATACGTGGCTCGTGCAGACGGCTCCCGGGCGCCGCCTGCTAAACCGCTTACATATAGAGCACACTTGCACTGCAGAGGAGGCGGAGCGTATTCCGGAACTGTGGCGGCATATGCTCTCGGTCTCTCCACTCCCCAGTAACATCGATAAGCACACGCACGAAAGCACAAGACAGGCGCGGGCTTGGTCGCTTGAGAGGCAACACGGCTCCCGACCTGGTGTATATTTTACGTAGATATAGCAGGGCCTTCGCCCACGGGATTTTACATGGCCTCTGTAGTTCACCGGGAAAAGCATGTCAATGGGCTCTCGTTCCGAGCACAAAATCCAGAGCGCGCTGAGGAAGTCGCGATAGCGCTTGCTGCTGCGGACCCCCACTCGAAAGTTATCAACACGGACTCCCGGAAAGCATGTGCTCATTACTTGGTAGGAGAGATATCCCCCTAGCCAGCCAAATTCTAAAACGGGCTCTCGCTGATCCAGCCCCGAAACGCATCGTATGGGCTCCTGGCCATCAGGGCTTACGAGGTAATGAGGCCGCTGACGCGGCCGCCCGAGCGCTTACCCACCGGGCTCCTCACCTAGGCTCTTATGACTCGGAGGCCAATACACTGCTGCTGCGGTTCAAAGAAATTCTGACCTATTATCGCGACACTCACCGCCTTTACCCGGCTCCTGCAAAGGGGCTGAGTAAGGCGGAAGAGCGAACTCTAAGGCGCCTGCAGACAGGCACTCTACTCTGTCTTGCAATCCTAAAACATTTCGATGCGAACACAGATGGGCGGTGCCCACACTCTGGGGAGACGTGTGATATCTTCCACATGGTATGGGCATGTCCGAAAAATCCCCCCCTACCCCCTTCCCCTACCCCTTCCCGAGAGGCATGGGAGACTGCCCTCCTCAACTGCTCATCACTAGAGTCTCAACGGGCTCTGGTGGGGCGGGTGCGAGTAGGGGCCTCGTAATGCGGTGTCCCGGACTAAGGACGCCGACCATGTAGCGGGGTCATGCTTTGGCCCCGTACCTCTCTCTTTTATAATAAATGTTTTTCATCATCATCATCATCATCATCGTGCACTCGCTTAAAACTGCACGAACGCAGAAGCCATCTGATGTGGCCACTTCATGTTCATCTTAATCATCATCACCATCCTGAATTAATCAAGGTGAAGGCACTCGACTAGCGGCAGGCACTGTTATGTCGTTGTTAATGGTGGAGATGTTCAATATAAAAAGGCCCTTTGCAATGGGCAGGCCACTGTGGACAAGCTGCTCAATCAGGCATTCATTCTTTATTGTGAGGTATGAAAACGAAAAAGAGATCAGCGTGCACTTTAAACATCAAATAATCAATCATCCAATCAATGAATCAATCAATCACCCTGTAAATAAAGATAACCAACGAATAAAACTCAACCGAATATATGTGTGTAGACACAGCAACGAATTTCCAACCTCCGCTAACAAAACTGGGATCGTCTTAAACCTGCATAATTAAAGATAACTATGACGGTTTCCAAGTCGAACAGACATGATATTTTAAAGCTGTTTATTATACGGCATTCTTCACCATCATACAATCTCAATCTTAATAATGAGCTGTCATTCGTCATATGGACGGTATGCGGTGTTAGTACTGGCACGCTAGAACATAACTTGCAGCCAGACACAATGCTAGATACCTAAATCTTAGTGCGACATCAGTTTATGATGAATGCTGGCGATTTGGCGGGTTGTATACTGATTCATTCCTACACTGCGAAACACAACACACGTGGACTATAAAGAAATTGACACCATTGGCGCTAACTGACAACTGTTTCATTTTAACCAACAAAAGCACTTTTATGTCCGAAAATGCGAACGCCCACCGCAGTGGACACGAACAAGAGATTGGACAAAGTACACGTGTTCGACAACCTAGATCAATAAAGAATAAAGATGATCAAAAAAATATCAGAGCTTATCCACGAGGTGAATGACGACGGGTGGGGCGTAGTTTCGGAGGGATTCATCGATAAACCGTTAAAATATTTCGCGAAACTCGACCAGTGCATCATATAAGGAGCGCAAAACACCATATATATAATAAACTTCAATCTTTTATTGTACTGTTGATTTACGTGGTCGATTGATTATCACCGCTTCTGATCGGCCAAATGCACGAAAAGGGGTTCTTGAATTTGTGTTATGGTAAAGTTGGCAATTACTCCTTCAATGCAAGTTCATCTGATGGTGATTGGTTTCGGGTGGTCTAGCGACAGTAGCTAAGTCCGCATCTGATTGCGGTGTGTTGCATCAACGTGTTAATATTCTGTCTACAACGCCGACGTTGGAATCACTAACGAGTAGAAACGGTCTGTTCCTGTCCTGCTTGCATATTGCCTCGTCGATGAACGCCTTGAAAACCCTCGCGGAGAGGTGTGGCACAAGGTACACGGTCATGATGATGACCCCATCCAAATCAATGACAGCGTATTCACTGTTGCAGCTTTGTATCATTGGCAGTAGTTTCAGATCTTGCGATTTTTCTGTCGGCTTTATACACGGCAACCCCACTAACAGGACGATCTGTATTCGACGAAAACGACAGGAACGCATCCTTTGAGGTCAAGTGTTCTGGCATACCACGCCTGGATGAGACAGAGGACGTTAAATGCAGTGAGTATTAAATCCCGTTCCAAGTTGTGTACGTGTGTACATAGGAATCGAACATTGAGTACGGTAGATGTGAACTCGGGGGCAGCATCAACGTCGTCTAGCTGGGTTCAGAGGTACCGCTGCGTGAAGGTGGGTAGAGATCATGCAATGCATTCGACATTACCCTGTCTTCGTTGTGTTGTGGTGCAAGCTTGAGGCTGACTTAACACATCTGCAACATATTTATCACGTGTGCTTTTCAAATAGTCCAAATAGTACAATCAGAAAGGACGCTTGGCTTGCACACTTCTCACCCACGTTTAGAATACGAAATGCTTCCATTTACTTGTGGTTTGTCTTTTGCTTTTCTGTTGACAAAATTTTTGTGTCTCAGCAATTTAAAAGATGCAATCACCAGGTTGAGGGAGCATGATGCCACATCACGTAGTTTAGCATGAATGCATCTCTTGGATGCATGCAGTTGATGCGGGTGTACACTATTATTTTCAGACACAAAGATTCGAAAGCATTTATCACGATGCCGAAAAAAGAATTTGCTTGAAATGCACATGTGGTATTCATGTTGTGGATGTATGAGACCAGCCCTAAGCTTGTTTTTCTTAGGGGCAAAGCTCCTTTGGGTGTGCGTCGTTCCCTCCTCCGTATGCGTATGGTATGTATGTAGCCGCCTCCTGTTTATGATTTGCTGATTTTATGACATTGTGTGTATACGTCCTTGCAAATAATATCACTGGATGGCGTGAGTGTTTTTGTTCATTTTACGCTTAGGCCATATATGCCCAGTTTCCTACATGGGGGACGCTGAAACGTTTTAGTGTAACTCGAACGTTTTTACTGTAAAAAACCTAACGCCACCTAAGGTGCTTTTACGATGTCCTGTCTTCGTCATATGTAAGTCTACGTAATCGCTTGGCTACGAATGGCCACGTAATTGCAGTCACAAAATGGCTATTTCATGCGCGTGTAGCTTAGCACCATAGCGCGAAAATTAGTAACGCAGAGTCAACTTGATCTTGATGCTGCTATTTTGGTCGATTCCTCGTAAATTATTGGGTGTGCAGTAACTTTCGTATGGCAGTGATAGGCGCTAAAGTATTTTGTTCGCGTTGTGTCCAACATTGTTGTCTATACATATGGGTCGGCTCCAAAACCAATGTTCGAAAGAGTTTTTTTAACAAAAGCCTTATCCCTTTTTTTGATGTCGTTGAAGCAGTCATTTCAAGGAAATAACTTTGTTATTTATTTTTGACGCTTGGGTACATATGAGTCAAACAAGATAGATAGCGATGTTAAATGAAAATTTCACACCATATCCAAGCGACCGTCCGTCTATTCGATGTGTGCTCTGGTATGATAGGAATGAACAGACAGACAGACAGAATGAAGACCGACAGAATGAATACAGACAGACAGAATGAAGACAGACAGACACACAGACACACAGACAGGCTGGCAGACAGGCAGACAGACAGACAGACAGACATACATACATACATACATACAGACAGAAAGACAGATAGATAGATAGATGAATAGATAGATAGATAGATAGATAGACAGACAGGCAGACAGACGAGCGGACAGACGGATGGATGCATGGACAAATGCTTTACGCCACTCAGCATCAGTTACTCCGTGGGGAATGTTTGTGATCTGTTAAATGCGAAGCATTTCTTTACGAACTTCGGCGGCTTTGGGCGTATCCATCTATCTATCTAGCCGCCTATGACTTTTAGCTCTCCTGGCCGTTTAGACAATGGTATCAATACCGAACTTAGTATGGCATAATATAATTGTATGAAGAACCAGTTTTATAGTTACAACATGAAAATTATGGCACGTGTGTCAATAATGCCATGATTTACATTTCATGGTCCTGCAGCTGTTGCGGTGGTATTCTTGCAAAACTAGTACGGTATGACATGATTGCATGGCGAACACAAGCAACAGACCATAACATGAAAATCATGATATGTGTGTCACGTAACTACATGGCTACATGCCACACTCATGGTCGCCGCTGTTTCTAGCGTCACATATACCAAATTTGGTAGCACAGTACTTGAATGGATGACGAATCTATGTGACTTATTAATCTTAATAATATTAAACTTAATAATCATTATATACCGTGTCTTTACCCACATGACTACATACCACACTCATGATGCACTCGCGGCCGTTTCATTAGCTTCAAATGTGCCAAATTTGGTATTACGTGACGTCAATAGATGACGAAGGTGTGTTACTGGTGCAAAAATGATAATAATGAGATGCGCGTCATGTATGAACATGACTACATGCAACAGTCAAGGCGCCAGTACATTTCGACGTGACGCGGTGCGCGTGCTCTCTGGCGTTCCTCGTTGCGTCTCGCGGGCGTTGCCATGCCAGGCGCTGGTCCTGCCATATACTCGAAGGCGCGCGCCGCGCTGCGTTGCTTTGACGCATACGCGATTCAGCCAATCCGGCGTCCCTCCGTCACGAAATCAGTGAGACACAGTGTTGTGTGAGTAACGCATCGGCACGAATCTCTTGGCATGTCGCATTTCGCGCTGGTTGTCGTCGGGCCGTGCCGACGGGCGCTGGTCGCGCCGGACGCGCCTCACGTTAGACTGTGGATGGCTCGTAATTAGCTAGCTTGGCCTCACTGCGCCCCGCCTGTGAATGTGTCAACGTTGCGTCAAAGTACATCAGGCCCTTCATGACGCGCTGGCGGCCGTTTCGCTAGCTCCACCTATACCAAATTTGGTGTTATGTGACGTCGATGGATGATAAAACATATAACTGGTGGAAGTATGATAATCCTGACACGCCTGCCATGTAAGAACATTACAACATACCACGCTCATATTGTGCTCATGGGCGTTGCGTTAGCTCCACATATACTAAATTTTGTATCACGTGAAGTGAATAGATGACAGAAGGTTAACGACACATCCAAACATGACAATTATGACACATAAGTCATGTACGGCATCATTTACCTCCGCCTCGTAACGTTGTGCTGAATTTAAAGTAACATATCAGATTTTTCAGATGTTTTATTGGTACGAATACAAGAATGTGAAATGTGTTTAGTATACAAAAATAGGTCCCAATGTCAAGGACTGTATTGGGACCTCCTGTTAAGGATAAATTGAGGTAAAACACTGTTAGAGGCAACATAAGCAATATTCAAAATTATAAACTAAACATAATTGCAACAGAACCTTTCTAAATCGTGCATCGTATAACATCAATTCCCATTGTACGTGAGATCTGCCAATTTTTTTGTTCTTTTGGTGTTCTGTTGGTTGTCCGACACCTCATAATTTCATCTGGCGTTTCACATCCCAAAATTATGGCATGATTACTAGAGATGTCGTAGTGTAGGGCTCCAAAACTTTTGATCATCTCGTGTTTTTCAACGTACACTGGCATCGCACCGTACAGGGGCTTCCATCCTTTCGCCCCTATCGAACTGCGACTGCCACGGCTGAGATCAGATCCATAATCCTCAGGTCGGCAGCCGAGTACCGTAACCACTACAGAAGCCCAGCGAACGAACGCTTGCACTTAATTTCATCTCATAGGTACTGGTGTTCACCGCCGGTAGGCTATGCTTACGTAGATACTAAATTCACAGCCCTAGCTAGACGGCTGTAGAAGTTTTGCGTAAGTAGTATAGAAGCCATTGTCAACAGTACCATGCACCTACAGGCGGTTGTAAACGCCAAATAAAACTTTCATTTTACGAGTTATTTCTGCTATGCGCGTTGTTCTGAAAATGATTGAATCACTCATTTCATAAGGGATGCAATCACCCAAGCAATGAGTGCGAATAAAAGGTGACTACTTACTGATCACACATTTATCCTTTTTATCTATCTAGGAATTGCCTAAATTGGCTGATGCACCACCAGAAAGCTCACTTTTTGGAGAAATATTCTAATAGTCAATGCCAGTTCTTTAGCTCGGTCACGTGAGACACATGCCCCATCCTCTCCCTCAGCCATCACATGCGCGATGCTACATGAGAAAATTTAGGCGAAACTCAAGGCAGTGATCACTTTTTACTCCGCCTTTCGCTCACACCGCGGCCGAAAATGCGCCAACACTGGGGCCAAGCCCGTCTCACCGATTGGACTCAGTTCAGAATGCAACCATTCCCCGCCGTACTCTCCTCGACTGAATATGCAGCGTGGGCATCATACGCCCTCCATATGAAATAAGCGTACACTCGCACCCTTGTGACCTTTAATTTGACTCCTACAATCGATACACACCTCCTACACCTTTGGCACGCTCGCCGCGGGCTCGTAAGACGCTGGAAACGCAACAAAGTAAATCAGAAACTTCGCGCTCGCATAAAGGCACTCACTGCAGAGGCGGCCGCATACTCTGCACAACTTTCCAGTGATAACTGGGCAGACACCTGTTCCAATGCTGCAAACCAGATGAGCTCTAAGAGCGCGTGGTGACTCTTTCGAAGCATTCTCAATCCCTTCACCTCCAGGGGAGAAACGCAACTTTAGCTTCGCCGTGATCTGCATGCCTTTCATGGCCCCACGGATCAACTCACGCGAGAACTTTGTGACCGCTATATTTGCCGCACAATTAATCCCACAGGCCCAGCATATACTTAATCCAGCGCCCCTAACAGCGACCTAGACGCCCCATACAAGCATTCCGATTTACGGTTTGAACTCATGAAAATGTGACGGGGCGCGGCCCCTGGACGCGACGGAATCACAGCATCGCTCCTGGCAAATCTATCGCTCCTGGCAAACCAAGCACACCTCTCGCTACTCCACTTTATAAATTCGATATGGGATAACTCTCCGCTTCCAGCGGAGTGGACCACATCAGTGGTGAAATTCAAAGCCAAATCGGCAAAGTCCGTTTGTATCGAGGCACTGAGACCCATCCCACTTACGTCTTGCGCAGGCAAACTCATGAAAAGCATGGTTCGCGAACGCCCTTCCGCCTATCTGGAGGCCAGGAGGACCTCTGCCGACACGATGTTTGGCTTTCGCCCGCATCTGTCGGCGCAGAACGTCCTGCTCCAGCTTTAACACGATATCATAAAGCCGACTACTATGCGCCATAACGATAAAGCCACGCTCGCTCTTAATCTCCGTGGGGCGTTCGACAACGTCAAGAGAAAGAGAGAGAGATAAAGATGCAAGGAAAGGCAGGGAGGTTAACCAGACGCACATCCGGTTTGCTACCCTGCACTGGGGAAGGGATAAAGGGGAGAAAAGTGGTTGTAGAGTGATGAGAAGGTACACACAATCACGAGCACACTCGGGGAGCACACACAGTCTACAGGCAGTCGCTCAGGTTTGTTGACTTTAGGTAAATTAGCAGTGCTTTAGTTGCTTTCTGCGCAACTGAGGCAGATGCCCAAGGTCCTAGTATCTTCTGCACACAAAATGGTCCGGGGTCAAGTTGATTCAAAACCATCCGGAGCTGGCATCGCTGTGTGTCGTAGCAAGCGCAGCTTCACAGGACGTGTTCGATGGTCTCTTCAGCTCCACAGTAGTCGCATGTAGGAGTGTCTGCCATACCAATGCGAAAGGAGTACACCTTTGTAAATGCAACACCCAACCATAGGCGGCATAACAGTGTCGCATTGGAGCGGGAAAGTTGTGATGGTATCTTTAGTTTGAGCGAAGGATTCAGTTCATAAAATTGACACCTTTAGAAGCTGGTAGACGACCAGAACGTGCGTGTGAGATCTCAAGCCAGTAGGTAAGGTTGTCTTGCTGCATCATTCCTTGATAGAGGAATTGGGACTACATGGGTTCCTTCATGGGCTGAGCGGGCTGCAACATCAGCTAATTGATTTCCGGTAATAGTGATATGTCCAGGCAGCCATTGATATATCATATCATGCCCTCGTGCTAGAGCTTCATGATGGCAATGTCTTATTTCTTGTACCAATTGTTCATGACTCATATGTCCAGGCAGCCATTGATATATAATATCATGCCCTCGTGCTAGAGCTTCATCATGGCAATGTCTTATTTCATGTACCAATTGGTCATGACTCCTCCTACGCATGGCAGACTGCAAACTCTGAAGCGCCGCCTTCGAATCACAGAATATGACCCATTTTCCTGGACGTTCTTGAACGAGATATGGTAAAGCAGCCCTTATAGCAGCAAGCTCTGATGCCGTAGATGTAGTCATATGCGACAACTTAAACTGTATTGTCATGCTGCAGCCGGAATTACAGCGCCACCTGATGAGCTGCTGGACGAGACGGACCCATCAGTGTATATCTGCGTTCGGTCTAAGTACAACTCATGTAATAATTGCAGTGTTGATTGCTTCAATGCTACTCGGGAGTGATTGCCTTTCTTTTTGATTCCCGGAATTTCTAGACGTACTTCCGGCTGATCGAGGCACCACAAAGGACATGCCATTCTCGCAGCTGGCGTATATCCTGATGGAATGCTGTTTAGGTGCTTGGCTATGACGTCTGAAAACGTAGCACGTGGTCTTCTTGAGGGTAGAAGGGCCAGGTGGTGGTCGGAGATACGGCTAGCACGTCGAATGTGCGCTCTGAGGCAATCCAAAACTCTATATGTCCTGACCGGATGGTCTTTGCAAGCATGATTGTGGCATAAGTAGAAGCGCATCGGGGCAGTCCTAGGCAGATACGCAGTGCCTGACCCTGCAAACTCTCCAATGAATGAGTATTGGATTTGCAAGTGTTAGTCAGTACCGGCAAGCTGTAGCGCAATAGACCCAGAAATAGGGCTCTGTACAGCTGTAGCATGGAGGCCACAGAAGTTCCCCATGCTTTCCCGCACATGAATATCATTATGTTGCCACGTTCCGTTTCCCAAGTTTTTGTTATCGTTCCGAAACACCACACGATTCTCGGCGCAAACCACGCCTGCAGGTTTCGAGAAGGTTCCGGACTGTAGTAGATCATTTAGATAAGACCACGCCCACTGTGAGAATGGTACAGATTGTTCTAGAACCTACGCCACCGCTAGCGATAACGCTAGAACATTCGACGGCAAGGGTATAAATGCCGACGCGCTTCCCCGCTTGTCAGTTGTTGATCGAAGGCCGACGCTGCGTTCGCCGCTATCAGTCCGAGACTGCTATCTGTGCAAGACTGCTGCTGTAATTAGACTTTCCCTTTACCGGGCACAGGTTCGCCCAAATAAACAGTTAAATGCCAACACGAAGTTTCCTGTCTTCGGCCACGTCACGACCCCGTGACATCTAGTGGAGGTGCTGCTTCGTTCATGTACCGGATGCCCCCGTCAAGCCGTGAACCCAGCCCCCGTCGCGGAGAGGACACCGACGCCAACCAAGAGCAGCGAACGAGCCGCCGACAGCAAGGTCTCCCACCGGAGTACGGCCTTCTACAAGACAAGGCGCGGAAGACCAAGACCATGACCTCGACTGCAGCGACAATGACAACCGGAGCGTCCCAGCCCGCGATCGTCATTCATCAACCCAGGGAACCACCAACGTTCCATGGCTCATCGTTTGAAGACCCGGAAACCTGGCTAGAAACATACGACCGTGTGGACGCCCTCAACCACTGGGACAACGAAGAAAAGCTCCGTCGTGTGTCTGCCAAATTTTCGATGACGACGAAAAGCAATCTTCGTATTGCAGGAGCAGGGCCTTTAGCTGTTCTTGCTTATCATTCGGAAGTCTGGGATTGACGTCGAAAGCAATGGGAGGGGCTTGGTTCCTCTGAGCAGGTTCCGCAGAATCAGCGAGGGCGAAAGCACTGGTGGCTTCGGCAATTTCTTCGATGTATGCGACCGTTGTTCCTTTGTTCACATGTTTGTACTCATTGCTGAAATTTGTGAGCATAACCGTTGCTTTGCCTCCCCGCAGCTCTGCAATTCCTCTTGCGATGCAAATATTTCGGATGACCAACAGATGCTGACTGCCTTCAACGACGCCTTCCAAGTCAGGTGATTTAGGAGCGCCGACTGAAACAATGACGCTTGAGCGAGGAGGAATGGTGACTTGTTCTTCCAGCACATTCAAGGCATGCTGTCCTGATGGCGTGCGCGGCGGTAGTGCTTCTTCTGTGGATATCGTTATCGACCTTGTTTTTAGGTTGATGACAGCACCATGGAGGCATAAGAAGTCCATGCCAAGAATGACATCTCTCGAGCAATGCTGTAGGACTACGAAGTCTGTAGGATAAATTCGGCCGTTAATGGTGACTCTCGCTGTGCAGATTCCTGCAGGCGTTACAAGATGACCTCCAGCTGTGCGGATTTCAGGGCCTTTCCAAGCTGTTCTAACTTTCTTTAACTTTGCGGCGAACGAACCACTGATGACAGAATAGTCGGCTCCAGTATCGACGAGAGCGGTCACACTGTGGCCGTCGTAAGAACGTCGAGGTCGCTAGTTCGCCGTCTCGCATTACAGTTAGGGCGTGGCGTCGGGTCACGGCTGCGTCGGCTTGTTCCGCTGCTTTCATGTTGCGTCGTCTGGCCACCTTCGGTAATTGAGCTTTTGCCTTCAGCTCTGCGACCAGAACTCCTGCAGGCCCTGCACGACGATCCGACGGCAGGGCACCTCGGTGTTACTTGCACGCTCGCGAGGATACAAGAAAGGCACTACTGGCCACGTCTTACCACCGACGTCACTCGCTATGTGAGGACATGCCGGGACTGTCAGCGACGCAAGACACCGCCGACAAGGCCAGCGGGACTTCTGCAGCCAATTGATTAACCTTGCCGACCTTTCCAGCAGATTGGTATGGACCTACTGGGGCCGTTTCCGACGTCGGCTTTCGGAAACAAGTGGATTGTGGTAGCTACTGACTACCTCACCCACTACGCCGAGACAAAAGCCCTGCCAAAAGGCAGTGCATCCGAGGTAGCTAAGTTCTTCGTCGAAAATATCGTCCTACGTCACGGCGCCCCGGAGGTCCTTATCACCGACAGAGGAACGGCATTCACTGCCGACTTAACTCAAGCGATCTTGGCATACAGCCAAACAAACCACCGCCGGACGACAGCGTACCACCCACAGACCAACGGCCTCACCGAGCGGCTTAACAAGACGATCGCCGACATGCTGTCAATGTACGTCGATGTCGAACACAAGACGTGGGACGCCATTCTTCCGTGTGTGACCTTCGCATAGAACACGGCGGTGCAGGAGACGACGCAGATATCTCCATACAAATTGGTCTACGGAAGGAGCCCGGCAACGACGCTCGATGCCATGTTACCCAACGTCACCGACGAAGAAAACCTCGATGTGAGCGAGTACCTTCAACATGCCGAAGAAGCCTGACAACTTGCGCGTCTCTGTATCAAGAATCAACAGACGACTGACAGCCACCGTTACAACCTTCGACGACGCTTCGTGGAATACCAGCCCGGTGAACGTGTTCGGGTGTGGACGCCGATACGCCGACGTGGACTAAGTGAAAAGCTTCTGCGACAGTACTTCGGACCGTACATGGTAGTTCGACGTCTCGGCCCACTTGATTACGATGTTGTCTCCGACGGCATCACGAACTCCCAACGACGCCGATCGCGACCTGAAGTCGTCCATGTCGCGCGCCTCAAGCCGTTTTATGCACGTTAACAAACTGAAACAGTGTTTTTTGTATTATCGTTGTATTGTGATTTAATCATTGTACTTTCTTGCATTATTATTGTACCTTCTTCTTTAGTTAAAGCATCGGGACGATGCTTTTTTTTTCAGAGGGGGCAATGCCACGTTCCATTTCCCAAGTTTTTGTTATCGTTCCGAAACACCACACGATTCTCGGCGCAAACCGCGCCTGCAGGTTTCGAGAAGGTTCCGAACTGTAGTAGATCATTTCGATAAGACCACGCCCACTGTGCGATCGGTACAGATTGTTCTAGAACCTACGCCACCGCCAGCGATAACGCTAGAACATTCGACGGCAAGGGTATAAATGCCGACGCGCTTCGCCGCTTGTCAGTTGTTGATTGAAGGCCGACGCTGCGTTCGCCGCTATCAGTCCGAGACTGCTATCTGTGCAAGACTGCTGCTGTAATTAGACTTTCCCTTTACCGGGCACAGGTTCGCCCAAATAAACAGTAAAATCCCAACACGAAGTTTCCTGTCTTCGGCCACGTCACGACCCCGTGACAATATGCACAATAGATAGCAGTCTCTTCTTCAAGTACGCACAATGTGGGGTCCACGAAAGACTTCTGTCGAGTATTATGCCCAGGAAACGATGCGTCCGTGCATATTTGACACTCTCTCCGTTGATGTAAACAGGGTATGGTGTCATTGGTTTGCGTGTAAACGCCATCAACGCGCACTTCACTGTTGATATAGTTAGGCCTTTTTTCTGAAGGTAGGCTGTTGCGAGGGTTGCTGCCCGCTGTATTCGTGCACGCACCTGAGGGCGAGTAACTGCAGCACTCCAGAGGCAAATATCATCGGCGTATATGGATAGGCACACCGACTTTGGCAGAACCTTCACCAGACCAATGAGGGCAACATTGAACAATGTGGGGCTTAAAACACCTCCCTGAGGTACTCCGCAGTAGGTGTAATGTTCAGCAGTTGTACCCTCATATGTTTGCACAAAGAAACACCTGCCAGTTATATAATCTTTTATCCAATGAAACATTCGTCCACCAAGGCCTATTGCTGCGAGAGAAGTGAGGATGGCATCGTGAGCTACATTATATTATGCACCCTTCACGTCAAGAAAGAGTGCCACTGATATGCGTTTACGACTTTTTTCTTGTTGAACAAATGTCGATAAGTCAAGCACACAGTCGATGGAGAAGCGGCCCCGACGAAAGGCTGCGATGCAAGAAGGGTAGTTGGTGTATCGTTCCAAGTACCACTTGAGACGAAATAGAACCATTCTTTCCATCACTTTTCCGAGGCAGCTTGCGAGGGCAATAGGGCGATACGCTGTCAAGTCCAATGGTGATTTTCCCGATTTGAAAAGTGGTATTAATCGACTTATTCTCCATTCTCGAGAACACTGCCGCTGAGCCAGGAGTTGTTGAAGCATGTTAAAAGTTCTTTTCTGGCTTTTTGTCCAAGGTGTCCCAACGCACTATAAGTAATACCATCAGGACCTGGCGATGACATGCGCTTAGAAGCGACTAAAGCACCTTCCAGTTCTTCCATGGTGAATGTAATGTCCATTTCTGGTAATCGCGTCTCAGGAACGATCACGCTGTCGATGCTCTCGTTCATAATATTCCCGGCAACTCTCGTGCAAAACTCTTCAGCCATCTCGAATTCTGTTTTTCCATGATGGAGTGCCAAAGCTTTAAAAGGGTGCCGTTGTTGCGGAGAGAAGCGAAGACCACGAACACTTCTCCAGATATATGACAGCGGTTTACGAGGGTCTAGAGATTCGCAGAATGTTTTCCAGCGTTCGCTCTCCAGCGTGTAAATGCGTCGTTGAATCTTTTTCTGGAGCCGCCTTGCTTTCCTCAGATCGTAAATTGATCTTGTGCGTCTGTATCGTCGTTCAGCACGCCTTCGTATAGCTCGTAATCTTTCCAGTTTGATTTCAAACTGTGCTATCTTAGACGAAAATGATAATTTACATTTGGACGCTTGCATAGCTTCCGCTATGGTATTTTCCAGGCTGCAGGTGAGGCCTTCTTGGCAAGCCTCCTCAACACGCGATGTAAACATCGACCAGTCAGTGCCAATTACAACACCGGAAGAGAAATTTTTTATGATACCATCGATCGTCACGAAGGTGCGTATGTGATCACTCCCATGAGTCTCAATATCGCAAAACCATTTAGTTTTGTGAGAGAAGCACCGTGACACCAATGTCAGGTCAAGGCAACAGCCATACGTTAGACCCTGCAGATACGTGGGGGTACCATCGTTCATAATGAAAAGGTCGTAATCGGAAGCGAATGTAACAATGTTCTGGCCCCTGGCATTCACCCTAGTGCTCTCCCAAAGCATGTGATGGGCGTTGAAGTCACCGGTGATGATCCAAGGCCCGTCGGTCCTCATTTGTGTGTCTTTTATACTGTCGTAGTCAAATAGCGATGACGGAGATATATATCCACCAATAAGCGTGAACGAAACTGCATTCTTTTTTACACGAAGACACACGTACTGATTGTCGTCATTTGAACTTATTGGGTGCGAATGATAAGTCAAGTCTGTGCGAATGTAGACAATTACTTTGCTTCGTTCTTCGCAAGTGGCTGAACAATAAAGCTTCATAACCGGACAATCTATAAGGCATTGATACGTTTGCTTCACATATGACAAGTATAGGAAATTGATTGGCCCGGACAAATTGCCAAAAGTCCGAGATACGGGACTTCATGCCTCTGGCATCCCACTGAAAAATCGACGCACTTTTAACTTCAGTGCGGAAGATGATATTTTCTTGCGCCATTGTGCTTATACGAAGTTAGCAAGAACTGGATTCAGTGCATCCAGTATTTGCAGTGCACTCTTAGCAGACAGAGATTTTATGCTGCTCAGTAGCGTGCGAATCGTGGCAATCAGTGATTGCACGATTGCAGTCACTTGCCTGTCTTGGTTGGAAAGGTCTCGAACCGGGATCGCGGACTGGCCGTCATAAAACTCCTTCGGTTCGCTTGATGCTGCTTCCCTTTGAAGGGCAGGCCACTCTGTCGCAGTTAGGGTATGCTGACTGGCTTTCTCCTTTACAGTCTTTCCCACTTTCCCACGGCATGTGGTCTGGGAGGCAAAGGAGGTGGTAGTGATGAGGGATCTGGCAAACGTGTCGAGAAGGTAGCGGGCGTCGTTGAAGTCCGACGTCGACGTGAACGACGCCTTCTTACTTTAGCTGTGGCTTCTCGATGAGATGGGTGATCGCGCACTATCTCCTTCAAATCGGCAATTTCCTTCTGAATCCGCGAGCAGTCCTTCGATGTGGGTTCATGGGATCCATAGCAATTAGAGCATTTCTTGACAGTTGCGACGCACTTATCCGCTTCATGGGGCTCGGCGCAGCGGTGGCATACCACCGAATTCTCACAGACGCTGCTCACATGTCCAAGTTTCACGCATTTACGGCACTGGAGAGGCTTTGGAATGAAAGGCCGCACAGCATGTCTGAAGTATCCCACCTTCACAAGAGATGGTAGTGATGTGCTCTTAAACGCAATCTTCACACAGCGAGACTTGCCTAGCCGGGTGACATCAACAATTGTAGTATCAGTTGTTGACTTGACAATAAACTGTAAGTCATTATTGGAAATCGCCACATCTATGTCATTGATCACGCCGGTTACTACATCACATCCAAAGAAAACATGAGAGCGCACTTGGTTGCCGTCCAAGTCCGTTACACTGCGCAGAACGCCAAACGCACTTGCGTGCAAAACGTCCACAGCCAGTATATTCTTTCTGGCGTTCACTCTTATGTCCGTGATCTCATTTGGCACGAGCGTTTCCAGAGACCTCGACACAGACTTTCTTAAGGCGTTTCATGCTGACGGTAGGAAGTGCAGGCAGAAACAGGATGGTATAAGCGTTAGACTTTGGCGCTTCACTTACAGTTTGAATAGTTGAGGATGAGGATGTCCTCATGTTCCTCCTCTTCGCTTTGCGGCTCAGCTCAGGTTGGAAACCGTCATCTGAAAAGTCCTCACTGCTGAGATAGTAAGCATGAGTATCTTCACTGTCGCTGTCACTCGCTTGTCCCATCCGCTTCCTGGAGGCGGCCGCCGCGGACGCCGCTGGTGCCGGCAGGCGCCCGGGGAGCAGCGAAAACTGATCAACAGACCTAAATTACATCTGAAATACGCCGAAGTTAGCAGAAGTAGCTCCTATTCAAAAAACACTTTTTCGACAACGTCAAACACAGCACTATACTCACTAACCTGTCTACCACAAGCTGCGGGCAGAAGACTTTCAACTACATTCGCGCCTTTCTATAACATTGCACCGCCTTTATTCGCCCCAATTTTACTGAACATGGCCCCTACTTATTAGGCACACGGGGTACACCTCAAGGGGCGGTCCTGTCTCCTCTGCTTTTCAACCTGGCAATGACGAACCTCCCCTCTCTTCTAAGCGAGGTTGAGGGAATACAACAAGCACTATATGCAAACGATATCACAATCTGGACCAACACTGATGCCTTAGCACAAATTGAGGAACGCCTGCAAAAGGCTGCCCCTCTGGTGGACAATTACGCTGGGTCATGCGGCCTGGAGTGCTCTCCAGCTAAATCGGCTCGTCTTTCAGTCTCTCCGCTACCACCGCATCAAATTTTCCTTCCGTCCGGGCCCGTCCCGTCAGTTGAAAATATTCAAATTCTCGGGCTTCACCTCACATTGTCCTTGAACCCAAAGGGCACAATAGCAGGCATGAGACGCACCAGCGAACAGGTCAGCCGCATGATACGATGGGTATCTACCAAGCGCGGCGGCCTCCACGGGTCTCAGTCCCTCCGATTGGCCCACGCGTTTGTGACCAGTCGCGTCCTCTACACCTCGCCTTACCTTCGCCTGTGTCATCGACACGAGCCCCAACTGAACGTCCTCCTTCCTTCAGTAAATCGTCACTTGGCCGCTAGTTACGGCGAGCGCAAGCCATTGCTGCCCGCGAGAATGGAAGACGATGTTCTGGGGCAGCGCGTGCTCTGGCTAGTTGTTTATTATTGAAGCAGCCATCTTGCCAGTTTTCGGTGTGTCTCCCCGCCGGGTCAGTTTTTCCTAGTTGAAGACCTTTTGTAGCACGTGATAACTGGTGGAGGTGCTGGGTGATCCTCAGCCGATGTTCCAAATGCCTCCAGGTAGCCCTGTACCTGCAGTGACAACACCTGTCCAACGCTGAAGCAGAAGACTCCGAGGGCTACCTTCTGAGTGTGGACCTCTTTCTGAGATGACGTCTGTCACGCCCCAGAACGCTACGGAAAGCGCTGCAGCCTCCAACGCACAGGAAAGTGCTGGAGCCACGCATCATACGCTGTGAAAGCCACGTGGGCCGAAGGTGTTCCACGGTTCCGTCTTGGAGGATGTCGAAGACTGGCTGGCCCAGTTCGAACGGGTTTCGGATTACAATAGTTGAACTGACTTCGACAAAATAGGGAACATGTATTTCAGCTTGGAGGACGGCGCTCGTATTTGGTACGAAAACCGTGAGCCTTTTTCTTCGTGGAGCGTCTTTCGTCGATACCTGCTGGCAAGTTGGGCCAATACCGATCACCGCGAACGAGCCGAGTGAGTGATTCAGTCGCGCCTCCAAATGCCGCATGAAAGCGTCAAGATGTACGTCGAGGACATGACGAGACTGTTTCGTCGAGCCGACCCCGAAATGGCAGAAGAAAAGAAGGTCCGTCATTTAATGCGAGGAGTGAAGGAGCAGCTTTTCGCTGGCCTCGTTCACTGTCCCCGAAAGACCGTGGCTGAAGTTTCGACCGAAGCCACAACCTCGAAGCAAGTGCTGCAGCAGCGCTGTACTGTGTACGACCGGGAAGTGAGTGCCGCTTCGTCATTAGGTCAGATCGGAGGTGCGGCAAGCAACATCAACATGGAGTCTTTTTGCGATCTCATTCGATCGGTGGTGCGCGACGAACTACAAAAGATTTATAGCCAGTCCCAACCTACTGCAGGGTCTATTTGCAGCGTTGTCACAAACGAAGTATGACAGGCTCTCCAAGTGCCGCCTTCCAGCTATGTCCCACCTGTCCCAGCGGAGCCAGATCGTGCGTCATACGCTAAAGCTGTAAGCCGATATACTCCTGCTTCACCGCGCTTCCTGAATCCTATACCTCAGGATGCACTTCTTTTGCTACAGCCAATTCAGCACAAAATCGACAGCCGCTTCCCAGAAAATCCGACGTATGGCGCACACCAGACAGACAACCACTGTATTTCCACTGTGGTGAAGCTGGACATGTGTACCGGGAATGTGCCTATTGTCGCCTCGGACTACAGGGTTTTTCCGTCGACGCACCAAGGCCAAAATTTGGCGAACAACCGAGAGATATTGAAGATTACCTCTCACAGCAGCGCATACCGCTGTGGCGGCAGTCGCAGTCCCCATCCACAAGGCGATCTTCTCCAAATTTTCAGAGCCTCCCAGAAAGGCCTCCCACCGACGCAAACACGGACACGAAGCTATTCCCTTACGACAGCGACGAGAGCCAGAAGCAGATGTTCTATGGATATACAAGTGGTAGTCGACGATCACCACGACGTTAAAGCATTATTGGACACAGGTGCAGACTACTCGATTATAAGCGAGAAACTAGCAGCGCACATAAAGAAAGTTGTAACGCCTTGGTACGAAGCACAAATTCGTACAGCCGGCGGGCACGTAGTCACCCCAATCGGCATGTGCAGTAACAGAGTGAGCATTCGGGCACGTACGTGTCTCGTCAGCTGCCTCGTACTTCGTGACTGTTCCCGAGACATAATCGTCGGAGTCGACTTTTTGCGGGAGCACGGCGCTATTATCGATCTTCGAGAACGTACCGTGACGTTTTCGACAGCTGTATCCTCCAAATAACCTGACGACATCAGTGACAGCACGTTTCGCGTTTTTGCCGACAGCATCACGTTGCCTACGCGTTCAAGCGTCCTTGTTGATGTGGTGTCTGACAAGTTACGGTATGGTGAGGTTGTCGCCGAAGGCAACTTGACGCTTTTGTTCGTGCTAGTTGTTTGCGCTGCACACAGCCTCGTCACGCTTTATGACGGAGAGTCTGCCCTACTTGTGACTAATTTCAGTAACGAGTACCGGCACCTGTTTCGTGACACCGCCATCGCTTTCGCCTACCATATCGCAGACGTTTCTGAATGCATCGCATCTACATCAGCCAACGACGGGCTTCGACCGACACCAAGCGGCGTGACTTCACTACTTGGAGAAGCTGGTGTCAACTCGACCCTCTCGGTACAAGAACAGACCGAGCTACGTGAACGGCTATATCTTCGCATCCACCTCGAAGGTTCGTCAGACACTGATCACCAAACACCGTACAAATACGTATAACGACACCTCGCCCATAGAACAACACCCTTACCGCGTTTCGGCAAAGGAACATGACATTATAAAGGCTCAGGTCAAAGAGATGTTGCAAGATGACATTATCCAACTTTCGAAAAGTGCCTGGTATTCTCCGGTCGTGCTCGTGAAAAAAAAGATGGATCACTGCGCTTCTGCGTGTAATACAGCAAACTTAACAGCCTGACTAAAAAAGACGTCTTTCCGCGGCCTCGCATCGTCGATTCCCTTGACAGACTGCGGCGGGCCAAGTATTTTTTATCAATAGACTTGAAAAGTGGCTACTGGCAGATCGAAGTTGATGGACGAGATCGTGAAAAAACCGCCTTCGTCACACCGGATGGCTTAAATGAATTCAAGGTGATTCCCTTCGGCCTCTGTTCTGCGCCTGCGACATTCAAGAGAATGATGGACACTGTTCTTACCGGTTAAAGTGGCACACGTGCTTAGTTTACCTCGATGATGTTGTCGTGTTCTGCCACCTTTGAGGAGCACCTGAAGGGTCTGCAGAATTTGCTGGAAGCGCTCCACTCTGATAACCTGACACTGAAGCTAGGAAAATGGCATTTCGGTTACAAGGAACTCAATTTTCTTAGCCATGTTGTCAGTGCGGATGGTATTCGACCAGACCCTGACAAAAGTACCGCCGTGGCTTCGTTTCCTGTTCCACGTGATACAAAAGCAGTGCGTCGCTTTTTAGGGCTCTGCGCGTGCTATCGCCGCTTTATAGCCCATTTTTTCTAGGATTGCCGAACCGCTCACTTGACTCACTTGTGAATATGTTCCATTCGTCAGGCAGAAAAAACAGGACCCAGCTTTTTCTGAACTACGGGAGCGTTTGCAGACTCCGCCAGTCCTCGTGGGCTTTGACCAAGACGCTGATACTGAAATTCATACTGACGCCAGCAGCGTGGGTCTTGGTGCTGTCCTCGTACAACAACAAAAGGGCACAGAGCGAGTGATAGCGTATGCTAGCTGCACTATTTTCCACGCCGAGGTCAGCTACTCCACGTCAGAGAAAGAGTGCGTCGCTGTTTTATGAGCCACGATGAAAATTAGGCCTTACCTTTACGGACGCCACTTCAAGGGAGTGACCGACCATCATTCGTTGTGCTGGTTAGCCAGCCTACAGGACCGGTGTGGGAGACAGGCACGATGGAGTCTTCGTCTGGAGGAATATGATTTCACGATCGCTTACAAATCGGGCCGCAAGCACGAAGATGCTGATTCATTATCCCGTGCACCTGTCGAAGTTTGTGGCCACGACACCGAGGATGATGATGGTTTCCTTCGTGCCCTTACTACAACAGATGTGATTACGCGACAGCGTGTGGACGACGAAATTCGCACAGTTATCGAAAAGCTTGAAGGACGCCACTCGTCCATACCTCGATGTATTTCTCGAAGTCTGTCGTCGTTCTGTCTGCGAGATGGGTTCCTGTATAAAAAAAACTCCAACGGCAAAGAGAGAACCTATCTTCTAGTTGTGCCAACTGGCATGCGTGACGACATTCTTCTTGCCTGTCACGATGAGCCCACATCTGGTCACTTAGGTTCCTCTCAAACGCTCGCTCATGTTCGACAAGCGTACTACTGCCCCAAGCTTTCTGCATCAGTTAAGCGACATGTGAAAAGCTGCCGGGAATGTCAACGCCGCAAATCCCCGCCACTAAAGTCCGCGGGGCTTCTTAAACCAATACAACCACCCAGAGCGCCATTTGATCAAATCGGAATGGATTTACTGGGGCTGTAATGATGATTGTAGTGGGTCATACAAATCTCGGCACACACATTGTCAGTGACGCTCGCACGAGACGCTCGGCCCGGACTGTCGCTGATTTTAATAGCTAGGCCTACGCTCCTACCTGGTCTGGGATAACAGTTTTGACTGTCTCCGTTCTATATTATAATTGGTGGAGTTTGCTGGGTCTCCTTGCAATCCTGGAGTTGCGAAGCCGGACTCTACCTGCTGTCATGACCACTGCATCTGCCACAAGCCCTCCTCCTATGGCTTCCCAGGCCATCGTGTGCTCCGGCGCGGTCCGTCAGCGGGATCCTCCCATATTCAGCGGCACTGACGATCACGACGTCGACGACTGGCTGGCTACTTACGAACTCGTGAGTGTCTTGAACAAATGGGACGAAGCCACGAGACGGGCCACTGTCGGCATTTACCTCAGTGGCATTGCCCACTTATGGCTTCGGAACCATGAGACCGACGTTCCCACCTGGACAGCATTCAAAGCAAAGTTTAGCGAAGTCTTTGGTCGTCCTTCTGTCCGCAAACTTCGTGCGGAGCAGCGCCTTCAGTCGAGATCTCAACTGCCTGGTGAGAACTTTACAAGTTACATAGAAGACGTCATTGACTTGTGCAAGCGCGTCGATGTGAACATGACAGAGGTGGACCGCATCAAGCATATTTTTAAGGGTATTGACGAGGACGCTTTCCAGATGCTCATTTCAAAAAGCCCTGCTACTGTCGCCCAAGTTACCGAGCTCTGCCAAAGCTATGATGAGCTCCGCCGGCAACGTCTCGTCACCCGCCGTGCTGTCCCACATCAGGAATCGATGTCCGGCTTAACTCCCTCGCAAGACCCCGTCCTCCTCTTGCAGATCAAAGATTTCGTGCGCGAACAAGTCGCCCGCCAACTCTCGCTCATCTCTGGCCTACCGGAGCGCAGTGCACCGCTTAGCCCTACTCTACGGACTATTATACGAGATCAAGTGTCTGAGGTCCTTCCTCCGCAGCTGGTGCCACCTGTCAATGCACCATTGACGTACGCCGAAGCAGCAGCACGACCACGACCACAGACGTTCCAAGCGCCGCCTCCACAGCCTGCTCCTGTTTATGCCGCCCAGCCGCCACGACCTCCACTTCGCCGAGTCCCTAATCCATGGCGCACTGCCGACAACCGACCGATCTGCTTTTCGTGTGGTCTACCTGGGCACGTCGCACGTCTGTGCCGCCGCCGCCCACTCCACTCACGTGAAAACCTACGTCCATACGAGAACGATTACACGTACACTCAATACACCCCAGACCCCGAATTGTACGCTCCTCGTCCAAGCCACCGACCAGCTCCTGATCGCCGATCTCCTTCTCCACGTCGACGCTCGCCCTCCCCGATGCGCCGACGCCCCCCTACAATCGACGCGGAAAACTAAATGACGCAGTTCCTGAGGCAAGAACTGCGTCTTTGTCGCAAAGCACAAGCCCTCTTCGCTCGCCGCCGAATGTAATTAATGCCGTTCTTGAAGGTGTACCCGTACTTGCCCTTATTGATACTGGTGCTGCAATTTCTGTCATCGCCGAAAAAGTTTGCCGTTCAATTCGAAAAGTGACAACGCCTTACTTGGGTTCATGTCTTCATACTGCTACTGCACAGCCTGTGCAGCCTGTGGCCGCGTGTACGGCCAGACTTGTAATTCAAGGAGTGCCCTACACAGTCCAGTTCGTAGTACTCCCGCACTGTTCTCATGACATCATTTTAGGTTGGGATTTTCTCTCCCATCACCAAGCCGTCATTGATTGCGCCCGTGCCGAAGTCGCCTTTTGTCCCCTTGGTGACGCGCTACCAGTGCACGATCGCCCTTCCGACGCGAAGTTGGTCATTAGTGACGACACCCAAATCCCTCCACGCGCTACTGTCTTCGCACCTGTGTCGTGTTCCACCGTCGTCGACGCTACCGCATTCTTCACGCCTTCCGCTGCTTTCGTTCGTCGCCACCTATCACCGCTCCCAACCGCTCTCGTTACTCTTGAAGGTGGTGCTACCAACGTGCCTGTGAAGAATCCGTTCCCATTCACAATTACGCTACTTCGAGGCGAATGTATTGGTTCGATAGAATCATTCGAAACCATCGCTACACTTGACGTTCCTGATGAATCATCGGAAGTCAGCGCCCTCTCCTGTAGTTCCGTGAATGACCCTTCCACCACCGACATTTTCAACCGTGTCATCGACGAAGGCCTAAACCCACAACAGAGGTGTGAGCTTTTGAGCCTCCTTAACAAGTTCCGACCATCTTTTGACAGTCACAGCGCTACTTTAGGTCGCACATCTACCGTATGCCACCAGATCGACACAGGTAATCACCCACCACTACGGCAGCGACCATACCGTGTTTCGCCAACTGAACGCCGTATCATCGATGAACAACTAGGTGACATGCTAAAGCGAGGCGTCGTTCAACTGTCAAACAGTCCTTGGGCGTCGCCGGTTGTTTTAGTTAAAAAGAAGGATGGCAAGATACGCTTTTGTGTAGATTATCGTCGCCTAAACAAAATAACACGAAAGGATGTTTATCCTTTGCCTCGAATAGATGACGCCCTCGACTCTTTACAAGGCGCAGAGTTCTTTTCCTCCCTTGATCTACGCTCTGGGTACTGGCAAGTGCCTATGAATCCGGATGATAGGCCAAAAACTGCATTTGTTACACCAGACGGCTTATACGAATTTAACGTGATGCCATTCGGGCTATGCAATGCGCCGGCAACATTTGAGCGCATGATGGACACTATCCTACGAGGCCTCAAATGGAACACGTGTTTGTGCTACTTAGACGATGTAGTGGTATTCTCACCCGATTTTTCCACGCACCTTCGTCGCTTGGAGCAGGTTCTAGGCTGCCTCTCTGCAGCCGGCCTGCAACTCAACTTGAAGAAGTGTCACTTTGGAGCGCGCAAGCTGACCATTCTCGGACACGTCGTGTCGAAGAATGGCGTTCTTCCTGACCCCGCTAAGCTACGTGCTGTTCGCGAGTTCCCGAGGCCCGCGTCTCCCAAGCAGCTGCGTAGTTTCATTGGGCTTTGCTCATACTTCCGCCGCTTCGTCCGGGATTTCGCCTCCATCATGGCGCCTCTGACAGACCTACTTCAGGGAGACCGCAATCTATCTGCGTGGTCTCCAGCTTGCGACAGTGCCTTTGCGAAGCTCCGTCAACTGCTTACAACACCACCCATACTGCGTCATTTTGATTCAAGCGCTCCCACTGAAATCCACACAGATGCTAGCGGTGTCGGTCTTGGCGCTGTACTCGCACAACGAAAGCCTGGTTACCAAGAATATGTTGTTGCGTACGCGAGCCGCACTCTTACAAGAACAGAAGCAAATTATTCGGTAACTGAGAAAGAATGCCTAGCGATTATCTGGGCCATTACAAAATTTCGGCCTTATCTGTACGGCCGCCCTTTCGATGTTGTTACCGACCACCACGCGCTCTGCTGGTTATCCTCCCTCAAAGATCCCTCAGGACGCTCTGCACGATGGGCTTTACGGCTCCAAGAGTACGACATCCGCGTCATTTATCGCTCAGGCCAGAAGCACGCCGATGCCGACGCTCTTTCGCGTTCGCCTGTTTCTACTGATATTGCGAGTGTCTCCATCCAAGACAACTTCCTTCCACTATCAGGACCCATCAACATGGCTGCGGAGCAGCGCAAAGATTCGTGGATTGCGTCTCTGATGGAACCTATCTGAAACACTCGCCCACCCGCCATCTCGAGCGCTACACCGACAAGCCTCTCACTTCGCGATCCGTGATGGAATACTTTATCGCCGCAACTACCACCCTGACGGTCGCAAATGGCTACTCGTCATACCCAGGCATCTCCGCGCCAGCATATGTGCTGCTTTCCATGCCGATCCGCAGTGTGCGCATGCCGGTTTGTTTAAAACCTACGCCAGACTAGGTTTTCGGTTTTATTGGCGCGGCATGTACACATTCGTTCAAAAGTACATTCGATCTTGCACAGAGTGCCAACGCCGCAAGCACGATCCTAGCCGTCCTACTGCACCAATGCAGCCGTTACCGTGCCCAGTGCGACCATTCGACCGGGTTGGAATATACCTTTATGGTCCTCTACCATATACATCAGCTGGGAATCGCTGGATTATTGTAGCGATCGACCATCTCACGAGATATGCAGAAACGGCCGCTCTACCAGCCGCAACGGCACGTGACGTTGCGTCTTTCCTGCTGCAACGTTATGTTCTGTGTCATGGCGCTCCACGTGAACTTTTGAGCGACCGAGGCCGCGTCTTTCTCGCGGATGTTATTCGAGAACTTCTTGCAGAATGCCATGTAATTCACCGCTGTACTACCGCATATCGCCCACAAACAAATGGCTTGACCGAGTGTTTCAACCGTACTCTTGGCGACATGCTTTCTATGTATGTCGCCTCCGACCACACCAACTGGGATCTTATCCTTCCTTACGTAACGTACGCTTACAACACGGCACCTCAAGCGACGACAGGCTTTTCTCCATTCTTTTTACTTTATGGTCGAGAACCATCATCTCCAATTGACACCATTCTCCCCTACCGACCCGACTCATCCGAAGGCACACCACTTTCAGAAGCCGCGCGGTATGCGGAAGAATGTCGGCAATGAGCTCGCACCCTTACAACACAAGAACAAGGGCTACAGAAATTTCGTCACGACGATGGACGGTCTAACTACGAATTTTCGCCCAACTCTCTTGTTTGGCTGTGGGTGCCCCCCAGTGCTGCTCCTGGTACCTCTACAAAGTTTGTCAGCCGGTACCATGGACCTTATCGCGTCATAGAACAAACTTCCGCTGTTAACTACCTCGTTGAACCCCTCACGGCCACTGTGGACCTGCGTCGCCGAGGCCGCGAAATCGTACATGTGAATCGCCTCAAACCGTACCACGAACCACTTGTCCTCACGACACCTTAGAACACTTACTTGGCACCATCTTCAGCGAGGGGGAAATATGTAATGATGATTTTAGTGGGTCATGCAAATCTCGGCACACACATTGTCAGTTACGCTCGCACGAGACGCTCGGCCCGGACTGTCGCTGATTTTAATAGCTAGGCCTACGCTCCTACCTGGTCTGGGATAACAGTTTTGACTGTCTCCGTTCTATATTATAGGGCCCTTTCCGCTATCGTCTGCTGGCAACAAGTGGATTGTAGTAGCCACCGACTATTTGACGAAGTACGCCGAAACAACGGCACTAACGTGCTACGGCTTCCGACGTCGCCCAATTCTTTATGGACCAGATCGTTCTTCGACATGGCGCCCTGTCGTGCGTATTCAAAGACAGAGGGTCAGCATTCACGGCCCAGCTCATTCATGACGTATTGAAGCTCAGCTACACGAGTGATCGCAAGACCACGGCATATTATCCGCAGAGCAACGGCTTGACAGAGCGACTCAACAAGACCATCGCTAACATGTTATCTATGTATGTAGATGTCCAGCATGAGACCTGAGACCAGGTGCTACCATACGTCACATTCGCGTACAATACTGCCGTCCAGGAAACTACACGATTCACGCCTTTCCGTCTAGTCTATCTATGAACGTGAGGTCGAGACCATGCTGGATGCGATGCTTCCACACAATTGCGATGCTTTGATGACTCCTGATGCTGTGCAGCTTACCCAGTACGCCGAATAAGCACGCCAGTTAGCCAGCCTACACATTACGCACCAGCAGAGTACAGACGCATGCCGCTACAACGCTCGCCATCGACAAGGTGATGAAGTTTGGGTGTGGACTCCAGTCCGATGCCAAGGATTGTCAGAAAAACTGCTCAGTCGCTACTTCGGACCGTACAAAAACTTGCGACACGTGAGCGATGTGAACTACGAGGTAGTTCCTGACGGCACCTTCTTGCCACGACGGCGAAGGTATTCCTCGGAGATTATCCACGTGGTGCGCCTGACGCCGTACTTTACGCGGTAGTGCAACTGCGCATGAACCATATCACTGTTTTTGTGTATGCGCGTATTCTCTGTTGGTTCGCCCAGACTTTGACTTTGTACTTTCCGAGCATCAGAGTGATGCATTTTTTTCTCAGAGGGAGAATAATGCCACTTTGCCGCTAGTTACCGCGAGCGCAAGCCATGGCTGCCCGCGAGAACGCAAGACGATGTTCTGGGGCAGCGCGTGCTCTGGCTAGTTGTTTATTATTGAAGAAGCCATCTTGCCAGATTTTGTGTGTCTCCATGCCGGCTCAGTTCTTTCTTGTTGAAGACTTTTTGCAGCACGTGACAATATCAACGCGCTCTGGACGTACCTATTGCAACCTACAATGGCAGATTCATGGCTCAGGAGGTACACAACACCTTTGCAGAGATGTGCGAAGCTCATCGCGTTCACCAAATCAATCGACTTTCGCAGACGCCTTCAGGGAGCCGTCTTCTACACAAACTTGACCTTGACCCGATATCTGACCAAGACCCTCTGCAGCCGGTACCAGACCTCTGGCATTAGAAGCTATGGGCGGAACCTCTACTCTGTAATATGAACCCTGACCTCCTTCCTGGCTGTAGACTAGCACGCGCCACGGTCCCTCATACGCGACACTCCAATCGTACTGGTGTTTTCTGCGTGGACGTCTCGGATCCCTCCCCCTCGGGTCACTTCACGGCAGCCGTGATTACAGAGGGCAAACATGTCGATGGTATCTCCTTTCGAGCAGACACAGTAACGCACGCTGAAGAGGTTGCTACAGCTTTGGCCGCCTCTAACCCTGCCTCACGCACCATCCTGACGGACTCGTGCTCGGCCTGTTCTCAGTACCTTCAGGGTTTCCATTGCCCACTGGCAGCTCGCCTACAACAGGCAGCCTCTTGGCACTTTAATCCTCAATCTATTCGTATATTCTGAACCCCAGGCCACTCGGGCCTGCCCGGCAACGAGGTGGCAACTGCCGCAGCCCGCGCTTCTCCTTTCCGGGCCGTTGCCCCTCTATGTCCCGAGACGGAATTTGCACACCAACCTGACGTGCTATCGCAAAATTTTGGCTTATTACCAGACTCCGCACCACGTCTACCCGGACCCCACACGCGGTCTGGAGAAAGCGGACGAACGACTGCAACGCCGCCTTCAGATGAACACCTTGATCAGTCCGGCGGTCGCCAGGCACTTTTTGCCGGAAATCAGTGGCACCTGCTCGACCTGTCATGTCCACGCCGACACATATGATGTTGTAGCATCGTGCCCAGTTAATCCCGTTCCTTTCTCATCCCCTTTCTCAATCCCAACTAGAGAGGCTTGGGAGGAGCACCTGCTCGGCTGTTCTATCTTGGCTGCGGAACGCTCCTTGGTGGAGCGCGCACGGGCAACTTCCTGCTCCACTGGCGTTGCCAGTGGAGCAGGACTCCACTGACTGTATGACTAACACTGACTGAATGTATAACATGACTGTATGAAGAACATATTTGATTAGTCATAACATGAAACTGACGACATGTATGTCATGATTTACATTTCATAGTCCTGCTGGTCTTGCGGTGATGTCGTTCCCATCATGTTGCAAAACTGGTATGGTATGACATGATTGCATGGGGAACACAAATGACAGAACGTGACATGAAA
Organism: Rhipicephalus microplus; assembly: GCF_013339725.1. Classification (NCBI taxonomy): domain Eukaryota; kingdom Metazoa; phylum Arthropoda; class Arachnida; order Ixodida; family Ixodidae; genus Rhipicephalus; species Rhipicephalus microplus. The sequence continues at coordinate 69,266,710 of NC_051171.1, forward strand.
ATCATGCTGTGCGTGTAATGTAACAACATGACTACATGCCAAGCTCGTGATGCGCTCGCGGGTGTTCCGGTAGCGTCACATATATAAAATTTGGTATTACGGTACGTGAATGGTTGACGAAGGATCGTGACTGGTGCAAACATGATAATCATGACATGCGTGTCATGTAAGAACATGACTACATGCCATGCTCATGATGCGCTGGCAGTCGTTTCACTGGCTTCACTTACACAAAGTTTGGTATTACAGGCCGTGAATGGATGACGAAAGTTAATACTGGTGCAAACATGATACAGATGAGATGCGTGTCACGTAACAACATTTAACTATGCCAAATTAGGTATTTATATGGAAATTTGGTATTACAGCTTTACCTATGCCAAATTGTTATTACGTCAACAAAACAACACTGTCTCGTTAGGTGACGTCTTTTGCGGTGGTTTCACGACGCTACCTAGCTTAACCTAACATAATTTATTTGTTTATTTACAAAATACTGCAGGCACATTTAAGGGCCCCAGCAGGAGGGGCAAATATCAAAACATTGCACATAGGTGAAAAACAGCAAAAACAAAAAGGTTACATCATATACAAAAGATACAAAAACATAGATCATGGTTAAATACGCTCAAGTGCCTCTACAGAGCTGGTTAACGATTGAGGTAGGCAGTTCCAGTCGTTAATGGTTCGAGGAAACAACGAATATTTGAAAATGTTTGTTCTGGCGAAATACGGTGTAAATGAATAAGTTTGTCGATGCCGGGTTTGTCTTGTCGTAAGCGGTTTCAGATACAAATCACGGTTTACTGACAGCTTGTTGTTATTTAAAAGAAAAAGAAATTTGAGCCTGTGAGTTTTACGACGTTTTTCAATTGTGGGTGTACTGTTTTCTTTCATAAGGTTTGAGGGGGAATCAGTTCTTCGGTACTTGGAGTAAATAAAACGTACTGCTTTGCGTGGAATTAGTTCAAGAGCCTCAACGTTTCTTTTTGTGTATGGGTCCCAGATGATTGAGGCATATTCCAATGAGGGGCGTATAACAGACAAATAAGCTAGTTTTTTTACAGTAGAAAGAGCATGCTTTCGTTTGTGTCTCAAAAGACCAAGTTTACGGAAAGACGATGGGCAAATATTAGAGATGTGCTTATTTCAGCTGAGGTTGTTTGTTAGAGTGACACCAAGGTACTTATACTCAACAACCTCAGCTAGTGTCTGGGTACCAGATTGATATGTAAATGGTAAAATATTTTTTGTTGGTTACTCACATAAAGACGGTTTTGTCTGTGTTTAACCTCATCTCCCATTGCTCACACCATGCAAAGATATTTTGGAGGTTAGTGTTTAGCAAGACCTGGTCGTCATAGGAAGTTATTTCACTAAACAGCACACAATCATCAGCAAACAGTCTGATCTGAATAGGCGAAGAAACAGTATCAACAATGTCAATAATATAAATTAAAAATAATAAAGGCCCAAGTACACTCTCTTGGGGAACCCCAGAAGTAACAGGGAGCGGGTCAGAGCAATTACCGGCAATGCTTACAAACTAAACGCGGTCGAACAAATAGGAAGAAATCTAGAAAACTATAAATTCTGGATGGCCAATCGATTTCAGTTTTTGAATAAGCTTATCATGAGGAACAAGATCAAATGCCTTCGTGAAATCCAAGAAAATGACATCAATTGACCTGCCTTATCTAAAATTTGTGAAAAACTGTGCACAACAGAAACTAACTGAGTTTCTGTGGAAAACACTTTCCTGAAACCATGCTGAACATCCGAAAGTATGTTATTCTCATTAAGAAACGTTATAATAAATTTTGCTACGATATGTTCAAGCACTTTGCAAGACGAAGACGTTATGGAAATTGGACGATAGTTTGACACCAAATCTTTATCACCCTTTTTGTGCACTGGAGCAATGCGTCCCACTTTCCAGTCACGAGGCAAGCGGCCGGAATGAATGGAAGCGCGGAAAATGATTATAAGGAATTTCGATAGCATCTCGGCATATCGTCGTAAAAAAGTGTTGGGAATTTGGTCAGGACCGGTTGAAGTTTTAGTTTTCAAATTCAGGAGCAACGAAACAATACCGGGTAAAGATAAAATATCTGGAACGTCGTCATTATTTCGAGAAAATGGGTGCAGTGGCTCGTAAGAGGCAGAAAAAAACGTTATAGAAGTACTAATTGAAATGATTGGCAATAGTTTTCTTGTCGACAATAGTTTCTCCTTCATGTTTGATTTGTTCAACACAATTGGTCTTTTTGCTCAAAAAGTTCCAAAATTTTTGTGGGGCAGACGTAATAAAGTTCGGTAGAGTATCCTGAAAGTACCTAAACTTAGCTATCCTCACAGCCTCGTTCAGTGTGTCCTGGGCAGAAAGAGTTATATTTCGTGGAGCACCCTTGCGTTTAAGCCGCTTTAGTTTCCTTTTCATGTGCAAGACACCTCGCGTGATCCAAGGATTTAATTTGCGTGTTTTTTTCACTTTGCTAGGAATAAAATTATCTAGACAGTGCAGGCATATTTCTTTGAATTTGTTCCACAATACTTCAGTGTCAGTTCCTTGAAAGCTGCCGAGGGAAAGATCGAGGTGGTCCAGAACACTTTCGTCATTTGCACGCGAAAAGTCTTTCACAGTAATTGATTTAGCATGGCGCGTAGCACAAACAGCCTGCATGGGACAAGAAAAATAAACCATGTAGTGATCAGAAAGGCCAGGGTCGACCAACACGGAAAAAAGTTCAATCGATCTCGTTATAAAAACCAGGTCAAGCAAGGATGCACTTGCGCCATGCACCCGTGTCGGTTGGATAACAATTTGATGCATGTTTTGGCTTATCATATTATCAAACAGGTACGATGCATGTTCATAGTTTTTTGTGTTCAGAAAAGAAGAGCTCCAATCTATTCCTGGCAAGTTGAAATCGCCTGTTAGTATTGCCTTATCATGCCTGCATGTGTTCATGTAATCGTAAAGTGACCGAAAGAAATCGGGCGGTGAATCGGGTGCGCGATAAACTGCAAGAACGACAAATGATCGTCCCCAAAAAAATTTTTATAATGACACTTTCGTGGTCTGGAATCTGATGTAGTATAAAAGATTTTATGTCGTGTCTGACAAGGACAGCAACACCGCCTCCTCTAGAAGCTCTATCTCGTCGATACGCCCGATATGACGGCGGAAATACGTCCTCATCGCAAATTTCAGGCCGCAACCAAGTTTCGGTTAGAACAACCACATAAGGATTGTAGCCCAAAATCAGCGCTTCTAATTTCTGCGCCTTGTTGACAATACTACGAGCGTTCAAGTTCAAGATACGTAGTTCTTTATCAGCAGGATTCACGAGTCAGGGACTGAGTGGGCGGGTTTTTTGGATGGTTATTTTAAAACTCGCGTTCTTTGCATCGTCCCATTTGTACTTATCTAGGCCTACATGAATTTTGTCGTAATTGAGGATTACCTTCTTTCCCTGACCTTTTTCAAACTTTGCGCTCTCCCACAAAAGCTTTTGTTTCCCGAGAGTCTCTTTCGAATAGTCATTTTGTATTGATACGTAAAAACTCTTAAGTTTGTGCGCGTTTTTTAAGATTTTTTCTTTCTCGTGGTAGTCCTGAAAGAACACGATAACTGGACGTTGGCTGCCCGGCTTTGCAATTCTATGAATTCGACCGACAGAACGACATGGTACTTGAAGTTTATTGGCAAAAAGATCAGTTAAAACGTCCCTCCTCAATGTTTCGGTGGTTTCCGAGGGATTTTCCTTGATGCCAAAAACAATAAGAATTGAACGCCTACTTCTGTCTTTCAAGTCAGTAATTTTTTCTTGAAGGAAGTGAACCTTACGTTCAACATTATCCACCTTGTCTACCCTTTTTTTCTAGTTGATTGATTCGCACAGACAAGTCCGTAAGTAATCTCTGCATGCCATCCTGCTGAGTTCGTAAAGCAGCCACTTCGGAAGTCAACACCTTCTGGCCCATCAAAATTTGCTTTAACAATTTATGAGTACTATATTTCGCGGACAGACTGTCGGATACATCCGAAGAGGGTCCGGGATTCATCTCAACGTCACCGCACACAAGTAGCTTGCACAACTAATATACATCATAGGCAATGTGAAGGCACTTCCGTGGGCACGGCAGAACCAGAAGACCACGACAGTCACTTTTGATAGAACAATAATAATCACCAACCTGCACAAGCTTGGCGAAACGCTTGTAAGGCAACATGCTGGAAACTGGTCCACCGTGCCCACTGAAGAAGAACGCCTGAAACCGTTCTTTTAAAGGCTGGCTTGTCGATGTCACGTGTGCATCAGCTGGGGTGTTGTGCAGGGCCGATGGGGGAGGGGAAGCCAAACTGGATAACGTTGGTGCGTCCGAGTAGTAGAGGCACGTGTCGGTAGCCCATGAAGCAGTGGTTTGTTCCGACGAATGGGCGAAACCAAGCAGCAAACCCTGCACAAGGTAGGCGAAAGGCTTGTAAGGCAACATGCTGGAAACTGGTCCACCGTGCCCATAATGCAACCTAACCTAACCATGACGTGACGTCAATGGATGACAAAGGTATGCGACTGGCGTAAACACGCGAATCATGAGATGCATGTCTTGTGAGAACGTCACTACATGCCAGAGTCAAGGTGCCAATACATTTTGACGTGACGTGGTGGGCGTGCTCACCGGCGTTCATTTCGTTGGGTCACGCCACTGTTGCCACGCCAGGCACCGGTCCTGCCATGTATCGCAGGCGTGCTCCACGCTGCGTTGCTTTGACGCAATGTGCAAACCAGCGCGTCTGGCGTCCCTCCATCGCGAAAAGAGCGAGACGCAGATTCGTCTAGGTAACGCATTGGCGTGAAATGCAGCATGTCGCATTTCGCGCCGGTCGCCATTTGTCTGCGCTGACGGATGCTTGTCGCGCTGGTCACACCTGGTGTCATACTATAGAGTGCTCGTGTTTTGCTAACGTAGCGTCACTGTGGCAAGCGTGCGCGCGCGTCAGCGCTACATTAGAGTGTATTGGGCCCTTCATCATGCGCTCCCGGCCATTTTGCTAGCTGCGGATATACCAACTTTGGCATTGCGTGACGCTATGGATGACGAATGTATTTGAATAGTGCAAACACGATAATACTGACACCCGTGTCATGTAAACATGTTTACATTTATTTAGAAATACTGTCAACCCTCTATTGAGGGTCATTACAGGAAAGGTACGACACACTGTACAAACAAATTGGGGATATAACTATACATCTCCCAATGATAAACCCGGTATACATATATACAAATCCGTGAAAGCTCTGCATTCCAAACGAAAAACGAAAAACACACACCCTGATTCGCAATGCGACGAATAGCAATCGCAATGTTATTTACAATAAATCACATAAATGTAAATCAAGTAAATGCACAAATTCATTAACATCACCCGCATTGACTATGTTACTCGGGAAACCATTCCAATCTTCAATGACATCGGGGATGAAAGTATGACGGTACGCCTTCGTTTCGTGCAAAATAAGGTTGCAGTACCCGTGTATGGTTTGCCCTCTCGCTTCGTTTCCCAGGTTGTTCTATGTAGTCATTTCTGTTAATTTTGAACTCACCTTCTAATAATTGAAATAGAAACTTTATTCTATTTTTGCGTCTTCGCTTGTGGAGCGTCTCCAGATCACATAGCTTTAGCATTTCTGTGACTGAGTCGTTCTGCTTATATCTCGAGCATATAAAGCGAGTTGCAAGCCGTTGTATGCCTTGAAGTTTATTTACAAGCACTTTTTGGTGGGGACTCCAGACAGTACTGGCATATTCCAGTATCGGCCGTATGAAAGTTTTAAAAGCAAGAAGTTTTACGTTTATTACCATTTATTTTTTACCATTTATTTTATTTTATTATTAGTTTACGTTTAATACCATTTATTACCACGCCCATAGCGCCCTCGCGGTCGTTTCGCTAGCGCCACATATACTAAATTTGCTTTAGCGTAACGTGAATAGATGACAGGTAAACGAAACATCCAAACATAATAATCATGACACGGAAGACATGTACTGCATCATTTACCACCACCTCATAACGTTCTGCTTGTTTTAAAATAACATATCAGCCTTTCCCATTCGTGCTTCGCATATCATCGATTCCCAATGTACGTGAGATCTCCCAATTTTTCTGTGACAAAATTCTGATTTGACACGTTTGGTGCTGGTACGTCTCAAATTTTCACAATTATTCTAACTAGTTGATTTAAAAAAATACTTTTAATGTATGAAAACGTGACCAATGAGCAAGAAAAAGAAGATATGGGTCGTTCAAAAACACATATTGTGATCGTCTTAACAATTAGCCCTAAAATTTTCCATACGTATGAACCATCAGATACAGAATGGACGAAGAAAAGTTGGTAAGCGCGCCTCCCGTACAGAACAGTGTTCGCAGCAAACTAACCAGGTTCTTCTTCTTCTTCTTCTTCTTCTTCTTCTTCTTCTTCTTCTTCTTCTTCTTTTTCTTTTTCTTCTTCTTCTTCTTCTTCTTCTTCTTCTTCTTCTTCTTCTTCTTCTTCTTCTTCTTCTTCTTCTTCTTCTTCTTCTTCTTCTTCTTCTTCTTCTTCTTCTTCTTCTCAAGCGCTCATGGTGGGTTCTTTGCTGCTTCATTCAATAAGATTATTTAATGCGTAGCAGACGTCCTGCAAATGAATTTGCAGTAGCCGTAAGGGTGCTCTCAGCGGGTTCTATGATTGCCGCTTCGTCAGCTTACATGGTTACTGCTCGACGACTTCTGCGCAGGCTTGTAGTTTTCCCCCTAGTAATTTTTTTATCAGAAATTCTAGCGTTATTGTTTGACTTATATCTTATAAGTTCTAGTATTTCAAAAATTGTATTTCAATAGCGCGTAATTATTGCTAGAAGATCATGCGATTCAATCAGAATAGCAACTTCAGTAGAAGGATGACATGTTATAAGGTTATGGAGCTTCACCGGCCGACCTTTCACAGCTGTAAACCTATCAGAACGATTCTTGTGTAGAATAGAATATATCATTGGTAGCAACAACTTGTTGTACCATTCAAAAGCAAAACATGGGGTAGTTGTTAAGTAAACTCAGTTTAGCTCAAGACAGCGCTTGTCTGCATCGGTTCCTTTTAGTTATTCGTCATGGTCGCACTGCTCAAAGCAAAAATTGTCCAAATTTTAGAGTCGATACACAATCCAGTATGCTTGTAGGCCTTAGTGATTCAGTGCTACCATATTTACTCGATTGTAGGGCGAGGATAAAAAAGTATTTCGGTATTCGGTTGCAACGACAGCGTCCGCTCGAAGTATCGATACTCTAGAAAAGAAATCGGCCTTACACGTGAGCAAATACGGTACCTAACGAATGCGTGTTGGTTGGATACGAGCTTGAAATGACAGGCTGACAAAATGCATTTCCTAATCTCTTCTAACCTAAATTGTTAAGAAGAAAGTAATTAAATTTTTATCTCCTCTATCCATTATTAGGGACAGCGCTATCATCTCGTACGTGAAAAGTGAATCAAAATCAGTCTGCACGAAATATTGCCTGTCAGAAGATATGTCATTGCACTTTCTGATGCTGCGCAAACAGTACATGCCAGTTTTTCTTTGCAGTATACAAAAGTAACATGCATACGAGCTTACAGTTAATCGGATATTCGCCTTTGAACGGAGTCTGCGTGATCCCCTTTCAGGTGAGTAAACCCTGGCTGAATTTCCAACATGTGATGTGTGACTGCCATGTGTCGTATTTTCGATTACAGTTACTAAGTTCCTTTTTCGCTTGTTTTTCACCAGCGAGTCCCTTATTGTGCTTTGTCACACAGGTCAACTTAATTGCTCATTGAGCGAGTGCACTTCGCCGTTAGTCATGCGCACGCTGCTAAAAGGCGTTGTATATTGGCAATCGCTCAAAAGCGCACTTGCTGGTCAACGTATTAGCAAACCTTACTTGAATACGAACCATTGTCTTGCCTCGGTAGGAGGCACACGAGAACAAACAAGTTATCCGAAGCGAAAATTATAGGATATTGAATCGTACGCACGTGCGTCCGTGCGCACGTGCGTTCTCCTTGCCGCAGGTGTTGGAGCGGTGCTAAGTAGGTTACGTTGCTACTGCGTGTTGCGTGCATGCTCCCCTTGCACGCTTTCAATGCAGATGTATGCCGACGTCGTCCTCTTCCTCAACCGCAGAACGCTCGTCACAGCGCCCGCAGCTGCCGGCTCCTCCACAGTGGCTCTGAGCTGTGCCTGCGCGACAGCAGGCAGAAAATTGTGTCCTTTTTATCTCTTTCTCTTACATTAACGTGTTTCCTACACACCCTCGCAAAGCACTTGTTTGTGATTTCACCCACTTCATCACCCGCAGAGCTCAATCGCACGTCGAGTGCAAACAGCCTTTCGACTCGACTCGTTTCTCTGCTACGAAACTTGCACAAGACCAAATCTGCCGACCGTGTCTTTGCGTCTCAACGGAACGGATATTAGAGTAAAGGGTACACCGAGTTTCACTTCAAACCATTCTTCAATACTCGCGTCGACACCCGTTTCAACCGGATTATTTCCGTGCGCACCACTGCTGCTTCGTTTACCATTAGAATTTCCTTCGGAGAGAAGATCCATAATTTTTTAGGTATAGCTCTCATTATCAAGTGCATTTATGCACGAAAACATACAAATAAAACACAGTTGATTCCTTATAGGAGTTGGTAAAGATATAACATCAAACGTGTTTTTACGGAAGTAGAACAATGATAACTGTTTACTGATATAGGCGAGATTTTGCAATGTATGTTGACGTGGATGCATGTATGTTGACACTTACTCGTAACCCTCCATCTTGATGACTGACCTTTTTAGTCACACATGCTTGTGGTAGCCGTAGTATTGAACGGTGAATGTGGGACCATAGAAAGCGGTGTTACGGCCACAAGTCCGCTGCTGACTGGACGCCATTCTTAGGATAACGTCACCTAGCCAGGCCATGTGGGCGTTCATAAACAGCGTTGCCCGACCAGAGCGTAACGCAAAGCGCGTCGTGTGTTCCCTTTGGCCGACCAGAACACTTCACTGGGTGGAGGTATGTAAAGAACTCATAGTTACAGCCAGGTGATACTTAACCATACATACTCGCCGACAACTTTTCTTGGCGCTGAAGGGAAAGCTACGGAGGCCGAGCTTCTGCACATGTAGCACTACGTTAAGTAGTCTGTTCATACACGCGAATTGTAACGCAGTGGAAATTGATGGAGTGTACTATCAGCGTTTCATATAGACGCAGGCGCCTCTTAGCGTTTGAGGTGCACGTAAAAGGGCGGACTTTTTCAGGCATTCAAAACCGCAAAGTCACAACAGCTAAACTAAAATAAACGCTGATATCTCACAGATGTGAGCTATGTCCTGTCTGAAATAGCTCTAAGTATAAAATAATGAAGAACATTCATATTTTAGCTTGAAAGTACGAGTACTAATTTAGATCTACGATTACTGGCAATGATGCACGTGATTCGGCTGTTTCTCTTCAGGGCCGAGACAAGTTGTCGCCCAGTATAGCTTTCGTATAGCTGGAAGTTATGAGCGACGCCGATGCTTGAGGTAAAGAACCCAATATACTCCGACGTATCGTTGACGCGCGCGCATGCTGGGCGCAGCGACGCTGCGCTAGTAAAACACAAGCGCTGTTTAGTCTGACGCCAGGTGCGACGAGCGCGACCAGCGCGACCAGCGTCCGTGGGCGCGGCCCAGCGGCAAACCAGCGAGAAATATGACATGCTGCGATTCGTGCGGGTGAAGCTACCGAGACTGCAATGCGTATACCCCTCTTCTGTTCTGTTCTGTTCTAACTGTTTTGCTGTGGAAAGGTTGAGGTGCCTATTGCCTCGGCTACTCCATATCACAAAGTTCTGCAGCGAAAAATAAAATAAATATACAGAACGATACCCAAAAATTCACAATACGGAAAAGAAAGAAAAAAAGAAAAAAAAAACATAATAGCACTCTGAAACCAGTTCAAATATCATGCCAATACACAGTTTTCTTCACGCAGTTCACACAGTCCTAAACTACTTACACGCACACCTTACTAATCTAATGTCAGTATATACATGACCCCACTTTGCATAATACCCATCTCTGGCTGTCAGTCATAGGCGCTTGTCCAGTCCGGTCTCCACTAAAAAGTCTGTCAGGAAGATTATTGCCTTTTTCTGGAGATGCATCTCAGGCCATGGTCCAAGTATTTTCTTTATTGTGAAGGGCCTTCTGTCCAAACTTGCTGATTTGTTCTTTAATTTTTCTCTTTCATTCACGTATTTACCGCACTCCAAAAGAATATGGCGAACATTTTCTTCTGCATGACCACAATGGCATTCCGGTGAGTTGGATCGGTGTATCTTGTGCAGGAAGCTGTTTGTGTATGCTACTTCCAATCTAAGTGGGTGAATCAATGTCTCTAGGTGTCGTGGGAGGTCTGCCGCTATGAGGTACGTCGGGCATGCTCAAACGCGCATGCGTCAAAGCAACGCAGCATGGCGCGTTCCCGCGAGTGTATGGCAGGCAGATCGGTGCCTTGCGTGGCATCGCCGGCGGGACATGATGAAACTAACGCCAGTGCACACGCGTGCCGGGTCACGCTGAACTGCATTGGCGCCTTAAGGGGAAAATCTGTGGGTGCGTTAGGACGTTTAAGAAACTGCCCTTCTACTACTTGAAAGGCACCGAACGAGACGGATGCTTAGAAACGACGCATTGAAGGAACTAATCGTGGATGCCACGATCGTTCTGTGGGAGAACAGTGGTATATTTAAGAGGTGTATTTTCACATTATACAAAGCATAGCACCCTGCGGCGATCTATAGTGTGCCGGCGATTTCATGTAGTGGACACAGAGGTGGTGGGTTTGACTCTCGTTGATTACCTATATTTCGTGTACTTCTGATTGTGCGTGTCTTCTGACGTCTTTTTTCGACGGAAATACGTCACTGATGTCTTCGTACGCCCTAGCATGAAATCCTTTTGAGTTAGCATAGCTACTCTGTTATTCTCGCTCTTAGGCTGTGTACAGCCATGATGCCCCAGAGGCATGCCCGGCACATGTGGCACAAGGCAGCGGGCACTGAATTTTTACGTAAAGATTATTTAAAATGACCTATAGCTGTAACACGTAATCAATCAAAAATTGCCTGAAATAACAAATAGTTTTTTCTACTTAAGGGACCATCAGCATCACCGTCATTTACAAAGTACGCTTCCCTTTTTTCTGTAGCAGGGTGCCATAAAAGTGGCATTCTGGGAGCGTCAGTTCACCCACTGTAAATAACACTACGTACTCCGCCGTGACCAGATTAATAGCAAGTGAACTGAATGTTTGACTTGAATTAAAATATCGGTTTCTGACTGTCTGATTATTCAACGTACTGATCACCAAAATTCCCTCCCTATATTGCCCAGGCGGAGAACCTTACGTTGAGCAGTTAATAGTTTTGCAGGAGTTTTTACCTAATGAGGGTGCTGATGTGAAAAAAGCGGTAATGTGATACTTTGCTCGTACATTGAAAATCATGGTGTAGGTAGGGGAGGAGGGAGGAAGGTAAGTTTATTTACAGAAAGGCAGAGAAGTCAGCCTGAACGATAGCTTGCTCTAGCCTGTTACTCTACACTGGGGGAGGAAAAGGAAAAAAGAAAGATTAATGGATGACGATGATGAGATAGAGAGGTGAGTATGTAGTGTTCTTTCTAGCTGAGACACATTTGATAACTGCGCACAGAGTTTAGCTATTTCCAAAAAGTTTATAACTGCTCTTGTGACCGCAGTTGCACTGTTGGTGTCTGGCCAAGGGCCCAACATGGTCTCATCAGTTCATGACCTACTGCGATATAGTTCAGTCGAAGAAATCAGTGTTTGTCGTTCATGTGCGTATGCTGGGCAGACACAAAATATGTGCCCAAGTGTTTCTGGCAAATCACAGTGTTCACAATTAGGATCGGTGTCACTGCGACCAATGATATGTGCGTAACGTCTGGTGTGCGCTACACCAAGACGAATGCGGTGGATCATACTTGTTAGTTGCCGTTTCAAATTAGGGGGCATGCCGAACCTCATTTCCGGGTCCCATTTGTGAAGTCGCTGGTGTCGCCGTTCCGGTTTAGTCCAGTGCTAAAGTTTGTAGCTGCGCATCACGCAGCGAAGCAGGGCGTTCGTGTCAGCTCGTGAAAACGCAATGCGTACTTCAGGGGCACTTATTAAGGCATTTTTAGCTTCAGCGTCTGCCTCTTCGTTTCCGATCACGCCGCACTGAAGGGGAATCCACTAGAAAGTTATAAGATGACCATTTGTTGATGCAACCTGAATAAGTTCTGTGATTTATATTGCCAAGCTGTAATACAGACCTTGCTTCATGATGCAAATATTGGTTTGCAAAGCGGATTTGACATCACAGAAACCGTCCATGCTCAAGGTCGCTCTCCGGAAATAAATCCCATTGCTTCCCGGATAGCGACAAGCTCTGCGGCAGTTGATGTGGTTTTATGGTCCACTTTGAATCGTCGAGCGATATCCCTGTCTGAGATGACGAAGGCTGCGGCGGAGGTGTTAACGTGGTGGATCCGTTGGTGTACACGTGCAGAAAATCACTGTACGTTGTATAAATGTGATATAGGGTCAGTTGTCTGAGGCCGACAGAAGAAATGAGCGACTTCTTCGTGATTCCAGGTATCGTAAAAGAAACAGGTGGTTTAGGCAGGACCCATGGAGGCACTGCAGGGGCATTCAGCAGAGAAAACCTTGATGGTATAATATTTTAATGCCGCGATATTACTCTTGAGAAGCTGCAATCTGGGTGAGGGGCGGGTAGTACAGACAGTGGGTGCTGTCTGTGTCTGCTCAGCAATCGGAGGTGAACTCTAAGTGGCTCGCAGAGCATGTATGTACTAATGGGCAAAGCCCAAGCCTCTGCGATTGTCCCATTTGTTGAAGTACAGCGCGGTAGACCAGAGAATCTTCGTAAGCATTGAGCTTGAACACTCTCTAACGTCTCCATACAACTAGGTCTCATATTGGAGAGCACCAGAATGCTGTATCGAATGTATCCCACAAATAGAGCATTGTACAATTCAAGTAGCAATGATTCTGACGGGCCCCATCTTACTCCTGCTACATGGCGAAGAACGAGAGCAAAGCTCTTCAATTTAGATTTAAGTACTGCGACGTGCCTCGCCCACGACAGATCTCTGTGTACGACAACCCCAAGGAACTTGTGGTGCGTTACAGCAGGTATCGCTGTCCCATTAATAAACATCGGGTATTTCGACATATGCTTGCGCGTGAACGCAAGTACTGCGCATTTGTCGATTGAAAGAGTGAGCCCCTGATTGATTGATATGTGGGGTTTAACGTCCCAAAACCACTATATGATTATGAGAGATGCCGTAGTGGAGGGCTCCAGAAATTTAGACCACCTGGGGTTCTTTAACGTGCACCCAAATCTGAGCACACGGGCCTACAACAATTCCGCCTCCATCGGAAATGCAGCCGCCGCAGCCGGGATTCGAACCCGCGCCCTGCGGGTCAGCAGCCGAGTACCTTAGCCACTAGACCACCGCGGCGGGGCAAAGAGTGAGCCCCTGACGTCGTAGATATTTGTATGTGATCGTCACTGCACGCTGTAGTAGAGCTCATAATTGCGGACGAGTAGTTCCGGATGCCCATATGCATATGTCAACAGCGTATGAACTGATCTTCACCGTGCTGGGAAGTTCTGCTGCTAGGCCGATCATTGTGATATTGAATAGGATCGGGCTGAGAACTCCTCTTTGGGGAACACCACGATGAAACCTTATATCGATCGGTGTCTCCGTTATTTGTCGTCATGTAAATGGTGCGGTCCCTAAGGTAGCTAAAAATCCAAGCGTACAGTCGTCCACCGATGCCGAAATCTTCCAGTGCGTCAAGGATCGCATAATGCAGCACATTATCGTAGGCACCCTTAATGTCTAAGAAGACCGCCGCCCCAAGTCTGCGTCGGCTTCTTTCCTTTTCAACGCTGGTGATCAAGTCAACCACAGCATCAATGGCAGATCGGCCTCTTCTGAAGCTGTTCCTAAATGCAGAAAAGGAGTTGTTGCTCTCTAGAAGCCACTCTAATCTTGAAGGTACCATACTTTCAATCACTTTTCCGACGCAGCTGGCTAAGGCGATTGGTCTGTAGGAGGAGAGTGCATAAGGACACTTCCCTGGCTTACGCTATGCAATAATGCAACTGCATTTCCCATGAGCTGGGACTTCTCGTAACTCCCATGAGGTGTTATAATGAGATAACAGGATACGTCGTGCTTCTGTATCGAGATGGTTGAGTTCAGAATACGTGATTCCATCAGGTCCTGGTGCCGATGATCGGCGGGAGGCAGAAATCGCAGCGTCAAGCTCATGCACTGTAAAACGTACATCAAGGCGCTCGACAGATGATGGAGGCGCAACGGTAGTAAGAGGCTCATTAGTGCCAAGACCATCAGTGGTGTCCACGATGAAGCTACAGTATTCACTTTCTAGCTCAACTTCTGTCCGTCCCTGATGTAGAGCAACAGCTTGAAATGGTTGACGTTGATGGGGAGTTGTCTGCAAACTTCGTACCACCCACCAGATCTTAGATAGAGGTTGCCTGGGGTCCAGAGGTCTACAGAAATTTCTCCAACGTTGCCTGTCAATCTTGTCAAGATGAAGAACATGTCGTTGAGCTCGACGACAGGCGGAAAGGTCTGAAGGTAACTTCGTTCGTCTGTACCGGCGTTTGGCACGGCGACGGATTGCACGAAGGGCCTCGTATTGGGAGTTAACAGCTGATCTCTGCATCGGTAGGTTAACCTGTTTGGTTGTGTCACGCAGTGAAGAAGCAATCATGTTCTCTACCTCGAATGGATCACTCATGTGCTCACAGCCAGACTTGACAGATTCCTTGAACAGTGTCCAGTCGGTTTGACGGATGTAGCGTGTGTGCGTGCGGCGAAACCACCTGAACTGAACATAGGTTGGAAGGTGGTCCCTGCCGCGAGTGTCAAAATCTGTGCACCAACATGCGGAAGACAGAACGCTTCTGGAAACGAAACAGAGGTTGAGGCAGCTGCTGTAGGACGTGCCACGAACAAATGTAGGTGATCCGTTGTTGAGTACGCTTAGTCCATAGTTGCATATAAAATTGGCCAAATACCTTCCGCGATAATTCGTTGTAGTGCTACCCCAGAGAGGATGATGTGCATTAAGATCGCCGATCACAATGTGTGGCCTTTGCGCTGCTTGAAGAATGGTCCCCAGGTGGAAGCAGTTCATTTGTGTGCTTGGGTGTATGTATCCTCCTATTACTGAGAATGTCCGCTTTTTATGTGTTATAGTCAGGCTCACGCAATCATTGCTTGTATGCGACGCGACTTCATGTCTCAAGAACGTCAAATAACGGCGTATACAAACGAGAACTTTGCTCGTACGTTGATCACTGCGGCACCAAATCTAGATATATCCAGATATACGAAAAGTTGAGACCATATTCGGTTCACATATAACGATAACGGGAAATTGATATTTAAAAACCCATTGTCTGAAGTCTGACAGACGGCCGTGCAGGCCACGAGCATTTCATTGCATAACAAGCGACTGGCGCATGCGTTCTTCGAAAATCAGTGCCATGTTCACTTACTGAAGAACTAGTAGAAGGGCTCCAAAACCTGAAGTAGCTGCACTGCCACCTTAGCAGCGGGAGTGTTTAGACTGCTGAGAATGTTACGCATCGAACCCATCAAATTTTTAAGCATAGCCTTGACATCTGCGTTGTCCATCTTCTTGTTTTCTTCATTGGGGGTAGGGGCACTATGTGATGGTGGCGCTATCTTAGCTCTTGACGGTAGTGAAGGCCACTGAGTCTCTGACATGGGGAGAGCCAATGACTGGTAACATTGTACTTGCGTGGACTGTATTGGCATTTGAGCATCTGTATCCTCCTTTCTGGCCGCCAAAAGTAGGCTAGTAGGTGGTGAGGGCACGGTTTTGTGAGTCGAATTCGATAAGCTATGAGCACTGCTGCTTCGATTGCGTCGGTGTCGCGAACGATGTTTACGGCGCCGTACAGCCCTTGCAGCTTCTCTGTGAGTGGAATGGTCTCGAACCGTCTTCTTCAGGATACTAATGTCATTCCTCATTTTGGGACATTCCTTTGATGTTGCGTCGTGGGCGCCGGAGCAGTCTGGGTATTTGGCCACAGCATTGTAGTTATCACCATCATGAAGGCCACCGCAATACTTGCAGATTACTGCACCCTTGCAAACTGCACTAACGTGCCCAAATTTTGTGCATTTATGACATTGCAGAGGTTTTGGTACGTAAGGACTTACCGAGTGCCTCACGTAGCCAACTTTTACATGTGTGGGTAATGTCTTTTACTGAAACACTACTTAAAACACATCGCGTGCGTCCAAAGCGGTGGAAACCAAGCGCGGGAGCTGACGATGACAGCAGATTCTCGAGACTCGAGTCTGTTATCTCCTCATCCACATCGTATATAACTCCTGTTGTCGTTTCTCCGTCATACGCGGAGAATGCGCGAACCGGAATGTTTCCTAATCGAACAATCGCTTTCAGCGTGTTCAATAAAGCCTTCGTAGTGACCTCCACGGACAGTAAGTTCTTTCGAGTACTTATGCGTATTTCTACGACTTTTTCTGGAGCAATGAGCTCAAAGTACCCTTACAGGCTCTGCCTATTTAGAGAGTTCAAGATGTCTGTCTTCGATGTCAGCACAACCGAAATGGTGTGCGACCGCATGCTATTCTACTTTGTCTGTGCTTGCCAGCCAGTCGGAGATGTCCGGCTGATTTTCCTCTTCAGGCGTCGGCTTGGTACGACCACGTAGTCGCTGCCGGAAGATATATCTTCAACGGAGGAGCCATCAGAATTCTCAACGTTGACCACGCTTGGGTCGGAGTGAAAATTTTTGTCAGACGCACTATGATGTGGTCGGCCCGGTGCCGGTTGCTGGATGGGGTTTTGATCCCCCATTATAAAGGGGACGCCCCTTCGAGGTGTGTCAATTATTGAAAAGTCTGGACAAAAGAATTACAAAACTCACAGAGCTCGAAGCAGAGGCTGTTCTCTGTGACAACTTCTTCTTCTTCTTCTTCTGTATACTCGGTGTAGTTTTTTTTGCTAAACTCACTATAAGTCTAAGCTCTCTTCAGCCTGTACAGAGCTATCAAATTAAACTCAGAAGTAGCATAACAGCGTACCTTGTGTTATATACCTTGGTAACTAAACCAGAAAGCACACGCGTGAATGATTGTGACTCAGTTGCCGAAATATTTCGGTCACACTTTCGTGGCCTTTTAAACACTAGCATCTTGTATTAAACGCCCTCTTCTTTACTCAGTGGCGGCATAAGTAAGCGAGATTGCAGTGGTAATTGCGTATGTACTTAGTTTAGCTATCTTCCATTCACAAGAACCGAATATCCAGATATCTTAAACTGAGTGACGTCAAACACCCACAGACATGTGTACACACATACGCGCGAGTAACAGCAATGCTGACAAGGACGTGCAACGAGAAATAAATACGTGAAGAACTGTATATATATAAATAAATATACGTACTATATAAAAAGAACGCAACAGCACCGCAACTTTACTTACGAAGTGTTCAGTGATGTGAAACGTACAGGCCTTCACTGTAGGAAACTGAACTTGCAAAAATCGTTATTTACAGCAATATTTACGAAAATAAGAAGAGTGGCAGACATATTTACGAAATTTGTGCATATCGTGTATCTGAATAAAAAAGTCAGTCAGTAAAAATTTATTACACTAACGCAGAGATTGATTTCCTCAGCTTGTGTGCACGGGCCTGCTACTGTGCGGAGAATATGAAAGCGAAATAATTTTGTTCTAAGTATCAAACAAGTATGCTGAAAAAGTTTTGTTGTGTTTTTAAGGGCTGTGCAACTGTCCTTCTTACAGCCACAAAGATGCTAGGCATCGACCTCCTTGTGGCAGTAGCCATCGCCATTAGTAATAAAACGTAAACTTGCAGTCAGCTAGGTTTACGTGGTCATTTCAACTGAAATTAGTTGAAATGACATGTCAAAGTAAAGTTTGCTTGCAGCAGTTCACACGGTCAAAAATAATCACATGCACATCTCTTTCTATTTCTACTTTCTGTATATGCACTAACACATCATTTCATGTATGCCAACCCCTGGCTGTTTACCACAAGCGCTCATCCAGCCCGGTCTCCACTAAGAAGTTGGTCAGAAAGATGTTCACCTTATTCCCAAGATGCATATCAGGCCGTGATCCGAGTAATTTCTGTATTATGAGGAGCCGTTTTCCCAAACTTGCTACTTTGTTCTTCAATTTTTCTCTTTGATTTCCTATTGCTTCTCTCATTCAATTTAATAACACATATTTTTCATATATATCAACCATTCTCCTGATTATTGCACAAAATAGCAGAGTTGATCAGAGGATATCAAATGAATGATATGTGGGGTTTAACTTCCCAAAACCACCATATGATTATGAGAGACGCCATTGTGAAGGGCTCCGGAAATTTTGACCTTCTGGGGTTCTTTGACATGCACCCAAATCTGAGCACATGGGCCTACAAAACTTCCACCTCCATCGGAAATGCAGCCGCCGCAGCCGGGATTTGAACTTGTGACCTGCGGGTCAGCAGCCGAGTCCCTTAGCCACTAGACCACCACGGCGCGGCTTGGAGGAAATCAAGCTTACCTATTGTGCCACACGCGATCTCCAACACCAGCGTAGCTCTCGCTGAGTGGTTCGCCCTCCACGGCCTCCTAACGCCGTGCCGCTCTCGCCGTGTGGTGCCCTGTTCTCGGACGTCTTCGACCGGCTCCTAACTTTCTTATCTCCTTTTTCTGCCGATTGCCGGTGCAATTTCTTTATCTATATGTTTCTACTATTTTCTTATTCCTTCTTCTCCCCTCTCCTACAAGGCACTTCACTGTGGTGTTCTTGAGGCATAGAAAAGTTAGGTGCATTTTGCCTCTACTCCACAACCATGCAGAAGAACCACTCAGTGAATTAGCGCCAGCTGATCCTTTGTAAGCGAGGAGTAACACAACGTTTCCAGGTGATTCACTTTATTCTACTGAAGGAGCTACCCAAGGATTAGGTCAGTAGAGCCACAGTCGCAATCCGGAGGTTGGAGCAGCGGAATGAGTAGCTAAGCGCTATGACATGGTGCTCTTTGGCATTGAATAAACCGTTGCCAGACTGGAAGGGTCTATGTTGCCAGGCTGTCTCCAGACTCAGCGGAGAAATTTGCCCCTGTAGTTTCACTTTTTGTCGTCCGCGGTGCATTTACGAGTTCGTGTTCAACGTTGGCCGTTTTAGTTAATAGAATGAACGTAAAACGTGCGTTGCAGAAGTCGGAGCTCGTTCTGTTGCTGTGTGTGCAGCTGTGCAAGTAAGATATTGTGTCTCAGTGTTTGGAAATCAATGCTGCGTCTATTTTCTGGTTTTGTTCGATGACGATGTCCCAGAAGTAGGCTCTCTGCACGGCTGATCGTTCGTGGGGTAAATACGGTAAATAAGCAAGTATGTTAAATAAAAACAAAATGGCAGAAAAACTTTCTGGCTGCGCACTGATCATGCAGCCATTGACGCACAATAGATCGTCCCTAAACGGGATATAAGCGAACAATGACCTCTATGAGCCTCCATTCTCTCCAGCTGCAGCGATAAAGCAGCCTTCCAGGCGTATATAGCTCTAGCATATTCGAAGTACCCAAATTAGACAGCCTTACCACTTTAATTCTTCATATATAAACGAGTCCGAAGGATATGTCTTTTGCCGACACAGCTAGGGGAAGTGCAGCGTCCTCGTCGTCACGAGTGGTGGACGGGGCAACGTCAAGTTTTGCACACGGCCAACGTCACACATGCACTCGCGAAACGCAGCGCAGACGACAAAAGGCCTCACGGGGAAGCCACACTAAAGACCGATTTTCTAGGCCTAAACTGGTGGTAGTCTGGCAATAACCAACCCAAAGTCTGGCCACTTAGATATTCAACGGCAAGCAGAACCTTGCAGCGCCGCCACCAGTACTTAAGCGCCATCTATTCCCGCCACTTGAGTAGGGAGTCGCGGCCAACATATAGACACGGACACGCGGGCCTGTCTCTAGTTCTCAGTCTCTTTTGCCGCAAGAACAGTATACTCAAGGCTATCTGCCGATATTTCGTATAATGAAGCGTGATAGTTGCGAGTGAACATTTTTCTATCTGTTTCGCAGCTGTTATCGTGATGGCCCTGTACGAAGCCGCCGCGGGTGCAAGAGGAGCCTCCACACAAATCAGTGCTTTGGGCAAGAAGTGAAGTGCAGTCCATCCCGAAGACAGCCATTTGTCGTAGCCATGCAGAAAAAGGTGCTCTTACGCCCAATAATTGGTGAAAGCAATGTTAGGAAAGTCAACGCAGTATTTCCCTCGTGCGAAAGCTTTGTAAGCTATAACTGGTAAATGATTCTTTTGAACGCAGCAGAGTGATCATGTGAGGTACAGCGTTCAACTTGACCATTGTTAAAATACACTAATGTCACATAGTTGCACAGAAGGAAAGTAATGCTGGTCGCTACGTTCAGTATCATCCCGTTAAACTGTGACTTTTAAATTTGGCCTTCTTGCACCTTGACCTCCGGACGTGCTAAATATTAACAGAAAAATATTACTAGGATGACCTCTCACTTCTATGTTTAAAAGGGTTAACCTTAACAGAAATTTACTTGCGGGTAATTGCAGAGGAGAACGAAGGAAAAGAATACCAGGAAAATATATAACACCAAAGGAAAATTTTTCTGCCCAGACGTGTTTGGAAACATAATAACCACAGACCGAAGGCGAGTATTGGAGCCTCTAAATTATGCACCCACTCTTTTGAAAGCTAAATGTCTTATTAGACCACAACAAGAGTCCATTATGGTACCGCAGTTTTTTTCCACCACCATCACCGATGTGTGCAACCACTATCGCACGAAATAAAGAAAAACTAATTTGGCAGATCCCACGTTCCTGGAAATCGACGTTATGCGAAGCGTGCGGAGAGACGGTGTCCGTGTTGCAATATTTATCAATTTTTATTGCGCGACACGCCATCAAATGATACTAAATGTATGTACAAATGTTGCACGCACGAACATAAGTTCAAGAGTTGCAGATGTTTCTATAGTTAGTTGTTCGGAGTGTAGCTCTGGAGTGTAGCTCTGTGGTAGAATGCTTGACTGCCACGCAGAATGCTTGGGCTCGATTTCTGCTGGGACCCTGTAATTTATTATTTGCATGCGTTGGCTGGACAACACTGCCCATGTCAGGCTTTTTCAACACTGATATTTATTCTATGTTTTTGTTGGGTCGACGCGACCGATGTCAAGTATTTCCTAACGTTCGTTCGTGCGATAAAATTGCCCATGTGTGTTCTCGTCGTTCCAGCGTAGATAATAGGTGTCAATCACCTGTGGCACATACCAGCGGCACATACCCGCCCGAGGATATCTGCGCCTATCTAGCGGAAAATTTTGATGGCGTACGTTACGGAACTGTGAGATCATTCATGTCTTGACCAGTGTGTCATATTCATAACCATCTTACCCTGCCATATTTATTATGGTTCACGCCATGTTAAGAGGGTGACAACGACAGCGCCCGACCGTCAGCGGCTAGATAGACAGATAGATGGATGGATAGATAGATCCGCTCAAAGTCGTCGAAGTTTATTAAGAAATACTTCGCTTTAATACTAACTAAACAAATTATTCAAACGGAATGATACCCGGGTGCACTGTGCGGAAGCCCAATAACCTACCATTCTACCACCACGCAATGCCGGTGCTTGAAAGTCCTTTGAAACCTCACACCACATAAACTTAGCATGGTCCTGCCGAATGACGAACTTGTACATTGAATTAATGTTGGATGTTAAAATAATCCAATGGCTAATAAATGGGATTAACACGAGTGGTTATCGGACCTATTCCGTGATTTGTTGAGAGAAGATAAAGCTAATTTAAGCTGATTTTGATATATTGTGAATTCCTCGCTGCATGCTGCGCTATAATATTGGACTCGCGTGTTGTCGAGAGCCTGTGCTCCTGATCGGCAGCGTTTTTGACCACGCTCAGAAAGTGTTGCAAGGCCCCTTTAAAGGCGCAATCAGCAAGCATCCTGGTTGCAGGGCACGCGATGGTGTCGGACTCCGAATGGTTTTGTTCTATTGAAAACGGTCGCGCTAACTCCTGCTAGAGACTACAACTACGACGAAGCAGTGTACACAACGCAACGAAACAATTATTACTGACAACATTGTAGCTTACTCTTAGTAACTTTGACTTCTGTTTAGTAGCTCAGTCATTATTACCTACCTATAAAACAACTAAGCTGAGAAAAACATCTAAATATATTGTTTTCTAAGGTTTAGTAGAACGTCCGATCAAAAAAATATTTAACTTCCCAGTAGTGGCGTTTATTCACGCCCCAATAAAAAGCCCGTAGGTCCAAACGTAAGTCCAATTTTCCGCGATCACGACAAAAATTAGTGGACATTACCGAGATCAAGCATCACCAGAATTCTGAAAGCAGAGATAAAATAAATGAACAAGTTTTGAAAAGTAACATGAATAGCCGAAGAAAATAAGAAATATTTGCCGCACTTCACTTAACATCGCTAAAAGTAGTTCGTAAACAAGTGATGACACTATGCTTTAGCGCCGTGCAAGAAGGGACGCAGATACTTCGCCAAGCTCGCGATTCACCGTACCGCCAGCGTTTCTCTGGTGTTTTAATCAATACATATTAAAGGGAAAACAGCCTGACGAAGCTCGCTGCAGATGACGCCTATCTAAACTTTCGTAACAAGCAGGAAGTCGGTAAAGCGCACAAAAAAGTGGCGCTATGTCGCACACCGACTTTGAGAGTCTTCTTTACGGGATTCTACTCGCGACAGATAAACGCTACATGTTTACCTTAAACATTGGCGTCAGCGTTGCTATTGTAAGTGTAGCAGTTGGGACGATGGAAATGCGAATCACTAGGTGGCCGTGCTACGCATTTTCTAGGTTTCACATTAGTGACCATATATGTAGGGCAGCAATTTAAGGGGTGAAGGTCCTCATGTTCGAGCCTGTCAGCCGTCCGTCGTAGTGACGATGACGCTGACAGTGATGAAGAAAAAACAGTGAGTCCCAGACCACACATTCTGTTTCTGACTTCACGGTGGAGCACACGCACGGTGCCCACTTTATATTCTTGTTGACTATAGTGTGCCCTATAGGTCATGATGATGACGCTGATAACGGTAAAGAACAAGCGCGTTCTTTAGAATAACGATCGGGAAAGTGCTTTCACTAGCGAAAGGCCTTTACGGAGTAGAACCTCATGCAGAACAACTCAACAACATTGTATATACTGTGAACAGGTGTTGTCACTCACCTGCATGGCCAAGTGGGAATGTGCAGGGAAATCACGGTTACCAGGGGTGCTATAGACATGGATGGATGAATGTATTGTTATGGCTGTACCCTTTAGATCTGGCGGTGACTAACGCCGCCAAGCCGTAATACGTAGTGAACCAAAACTATATTTATTTATTTTTATCTTTAAATAGTAAGATTGAGGACTGGTACCTTGAAGTGAAGGCCTTATTTTCACTCTTGACTTGACTTAAGCCACAAATCAGATAACCTACTTCTAGTTATTTACACCCACTTAAAGTCTATTTTGTCCTCCCTGTCGCTAAACCCCAGTGCTTTGAAAAACTCTGCGCCATCATACTGAACTATAAAGGGAAGCCCTTTACAGGACATTATCAAGTGTTCAGCAGTTCTCTCCTCCTCTCCACACGTACTGAATACCATTTCTACCTCTTCGTATTTGGGCCGATATGTCTTGGTTCGCAATACTCCCGTCCTCGCCTCAAACAGTAGTGAACTTCCCCGAGTTTATTATGGATTCTTTCTTTGGCAATTCCATGCCTAATAGTTCAGTAGATCTTCAGTGCGGACCTCTTAACTATGTCAACTCACCACATATTGGTCTCAGCTTCCTTTCCCTTCTTCTTGACCAATAACTCCTTTTGGTTTGACCCCCTGCTGTTTTATGTATTTACCCGTCAATTTTCTGGTTCGCTTTCCCCCTTTTGTACGGACATTTTTCATATACAAGTAGCTGAAACCCTTCCTAGCCTAATGCTCCTCCCTTATTTCTCTCAATCGCTTCTCAAGTTTTATCTTGCTGCTAGCTTCCTTGTCCTCAAATGATGTCGTTCCCATATCACCTTGTACACCCTGATTTGGTGTATTCCCGTGAGCGCCTAAAGCAAGCCTACCTATTCCACGTTGCTTAATTTCTAATCTTGCTTGAACTTCTGATCTAATGCACAAAACTGTATTGCCGAACGTCAGACCAGAAACCATGATACCTTTCTATATTCCTCTCACAACATCATACCTATTGTAATTTCACAGTGCTCTATTTTTCATCACTGCTGCATTCCTGGTAACCTTAGCCGTCACGTATATATCATGTTCCCTTAGGCACTCGGTCCCATTGCTTATTCAAACGCCAAGATATTTGTATTTATCTTTTATCTCTAGCGTGACTTCGTGTATTCTTAACTCACAACCGTAATTATCATTATAAATCATGACTGTTGATTTTTCCTTACTAAATCTGGTATCTAACTTATCTCCCTAATTACCGCAGATGTCCATCAATCTATGCAGATCTTCTTTGTTGTCGGCCATTAGTACTGTATCATCTCCGTACATCATTCTTGAAGTGCCTGTTCAATGAGTTTTTCTTGTTTGACGAATGAGAGGTTCAAGCCAAGTCCCTTCTCTCTAATTTGGCCTCTAATTCTTTTGGTACAATATGAATAACAAGTGTGACAAAGGACACCCCGGCCTAAGCCCCAGTTTTACCTCTGTGGGCTTGGACAACTGCTTTTCCCACCTATTAAATACCCTGTTACTTTTATAGATATCCTTTGAAGATTAGTGACTCCATCTTCCATACCTAGTGGGTCCAGTATTCCCACCAAGTCCTCTTGAACCACGCTATCATACGCTCCCTTGATATCAAGAATGGTAGCCACAGGGACATGTGTCCTTTTTATGCTATTTCGATGCACTGCGTGAGTGAAAATGGATTGTTTTTTAACCTCCTGTGTTTCCGAAACCCATTCTGCAGTTCCCTCAGCCCCCACCCCTCATCCTCTATTCATGCCTGAAGTGCTTCCTTAAAATATGCATCGCCAGCCAGTAGACCACCGATGTTACTGTTATAGGACTGCAGTTGTTTATGTCAGCTTTGTCCCCCTTTCCTTTATAGATCATGCTCATCCTGCTAAGTTTGCTTCCATCTGGGACTTCACCATTGTTTATTATTTTGCTCACTGACTCTCTTTTCTGCTTAGAATTTGGACGCAATGTCTTCATCAGCATAAATGGAAAGCCATCGGGGCCTGTTGATGTACTACTAAGAACGCTCTGCTCAGCCCTTTCCCACTCTGGTTGTGAAAATGGAGCCATTGTGCCACTTGATTCATCCTTGTCTATTATGGCGCGTAAGACACTTCTTTGTTGAAAATTTTCTGTCACCTTTGTTCTTATATATTCAATAGCCTCGTCCTCTTCTAGCTTAGCACCTTGAGCTGTAGTTATAAACCTCTGCTTTAGGCTCGTCTAATTTCTTAAGAAGTTTAGATGGTTCCGGACTTTCGCAGCTGCCTTTTATCCTTCTTATTTACTTCTGCCCGCCACTGAGCGCCCTTTCTTCTTATCTTT